>ML099905.1:0-27236 GCA_003697995.1 Taxidea taxus jeffersonii | reverse complement strand
GATGCGGGCTCGATCCCAGGACCCTGGGATCATGACCTGAGCTGAAGGCAGAGGCTTTAACCCACTGAGCCACCCAGGCGCCCCTGAAGCACTCTTCTGAATTCACGCAGGCATGGCACCCCACAGCCCCGACCCTGGGGTCATCAAGCCATGCTCTCTCTCTCTCTCTGGGGGCACTTTTTGTGTTCAACTGGGACCGCAGGGTCTCTTCCCACAATTTCCCTGGCCCCAAGTCAGAGCCTACTTCCAGACCAAAAAAAAAAAAAAAAGGCGGCTGCCCACATTTATTGAACCTCCAGCAATTCATGCAATCACCCATCATCACCCATTTCTCAATTCCCCAGCCTGGCCAGGTAGGCGAAAGCTAGATCAGAAAGAAATATAATTACCTTTTTACGAGCTTATGACATGGCTGCACCCTTCTCGGCTGCCAGCTTGTCCAGTCACTCACAAATGATGATATACATACTATAAATTATATCATTATCGACCTATAATTACAGGCAACATATATACGAATCCCCCTGAAGGAACTGGGGCTCCAAGATTATGTACCCTCGCTCCTCAATCCCCTGGGAAAAAAAACCTGCTGCCAGGAGGGGAGTTAACCTATTTCCAAATCTCAGGGACGCACGGTTAGGACAACAGAGACGCCCCCCGCCATGTTTACACGCACACCCCCGGGCTTCCCCAGAACAGATCAGCTCTCCCCACAGAAGGCACAAAGCCTGAGATGTTGGCGTGGACAAATCTGGACATGTGAG
The DNA here is from genome assembly GCA_003697995.1 of Taxidea taxus jeffersonii. Lineage (NCBI taxonomy): Eukaryota > Metazoa > Chordata > Mammalia > Carnivora > Mustelidae > Taxidea > Taxidea taxus. The sequence goes on along the minus strand of ML099905.1, from coordinate 26,472 downwards.
GGCAAACTCTCAGGGGGAGACCGAGAGCAGAAACACCCTGGCACGGAGCTCCAGGGGGAAGGGCTGGCATCCAGACAGCGGGAGCAGACCCTAGGACACTCCAGCTGGGTGGCCAGGAGCCCTGGGGCTCCCCTCCGGCCTTGGAGGCCACCCTCAAGGACACCTCTGCCTCCCAGGACTAGCTGAGCACTGGTGCGCTCAGAGATGTCCTCACTGCCCTGGGGTCATTCCCAGGACCTGGCACTGCTCTGCAGGGTGGTGGTGAGGCTAGGGGTAGAGGGCTGCACCTGCCTGATGGGGGCTGTGGACCCTCCCCGCCACTTGGCTGATGACAGAGCCCAGCTCAGTTCCTCCCAGGGATCTGTGGGCGGGGTGGGGGGTGGTCGGCAGGGCAGCACCCCAGTTCCACTCCGGGTCCTGGGGCCAGGCGTCCGCTCCTCTCTTCCTCGCTTGCTTCCTTCTGTGGGCCTCCTGGGGCAGGACCTGGGGAGAGTCATGAAGAAGGGACAAGCATGTCCTAAGGGAGCAGCCCAAGGCGGAAGGAGCCCTACCCTGAGATAAATGAGATAGCATCGTGCAGGGACAGCACTCGGGATGGGACAGGGAGGTGAGGCGGGACTGGTTAGGGAAGGCAGAAGCTGGAATTGAAGGGATCAGCAGAGACTTTCTCGATGGCCAAGTGGGGGGAGGGGTTTGGAACAGAGAGAGCACCCCCTGTAAAGGCACGGAGGGAGGGATGACAGGGGATGGTTGGTCCAGGCAGAGAGCGGAGCCTTCTAGCAAGATGTCCAGGGTGAAGAGGGGCGTGTTGCCAGGTTGTGAGTGGGGTGGATCCTCAGGCCAGGCCTGCCCCACGCCACCCAGTCCCCCTTGTTTTCCGCCAATTGTTCCTCTTGCTGCCAACCATGCCTGGTGACCCTAGCTCAGGGACCCCTGCCCCGTCCTCCGGGCCCCCACCCCACCCCCAGCATGCCTGGTCACAAGGAGTCTGCGAGGCATGGATGTGTTCTGCCCTGATTCCCAAATAGTCAGGTGCTGGTCTGCTCCGAGAACCAGCCAGCCCCCAGTGCCATCCGCCCCCCAGTGAGGAACCGAGGGCGGCAGGCTTCGCCTCGAGTCACAAGTGGCATAGAGCATAGAGCCTCCTCCAAGAGCCTCCTCCGTCTGGATGGCAGGGGACCCCAACTGTAGCTCGTCCTTGAATCGCATCTTGTAAAAAATCATTTGCACATTTGAATTCAAAGCCCCTCAAAAGAGTATAAACACCACCATTCCGAGTACCATAAAAACCGCGTTGAGCATTTATGGAAACTAAAACATGTGTATTAACATATGGCAAAAATTTCACTTACTGCATCTTTTTAGCATTGGACTGATGCACGAGGCATCTGTGCTAAAAAGCGTTTGAATGGAGGCTTCAGAAAAGAGCAGAACGCAAAAAAGGCTGTCGCCAAGCCTGGGCTGTTGGCAGGGCTGCAGGGAAGCCCGAGGACCCATTCCCCATCCCCCGGGGAGAGCTGGGAGCTCTGGCAAGGGGCAGGGGGGCCACCGGCCAGAAGGCAGGATGGGGGTGCCCACACGGCCCCGGCGCGCCCACCCCAAACGCAGCAGCGCAGGCTCCCCGGCTCCTGCCCTCTCCTCCCTCCTTCCCTCCCCTTGTTTTCTTCTCCCATCTCAGAGAGCAGATGGGTCTCAGGGGAGAGGGTGGTCAGCGTTGGAAGCAGGAGAGGAAAGCCCTCCCAGGTCTTTTCTCTTGCTTCAGTTCTAGGCAGGAGAGAGTTGAGTCCTTGGGCGCCCAAGGGCCCGCAGTCCCAGCTCTTGACAGGGCTCCCAGAACAGGGGTTCCACCAGCTTCCACCTGGAGCGAGCAGTCCCTGGGGCTCTCTGTGGGTACCGCACCCCAAGGGCGGTCAGGAACATTCCTCTTGTTCTAGGGCTCTAGGCGCCGGGGGTCCCGCTCCCCAGGATCAGGTCTGGATGCCAGCTTCTGTTTCCAGCTGTGGGAGAATGCTGGTGAGAACGCCCAGGCCCTCACCAAACCCAGGCTGACTTATGGCTTTGACGAGGCCATTTTTAACGTTTTTACATTTCTTTGACTTATTTTGCTACTGGGTGTCTTGTAGAAGAGACCTGGTGGGCTTTCAAGTTCCCTGGAAGTGGGAGACCCATCCGGAAGGGGGACACAGAGAGCCTTGTCGGGCAGCTGTGGGACACGTCTATCGAGGGCTTTGCCCCAGATTTGTGCTCCTAATTACGTGAAGGTCAAGCACAGATGGACGGGAACCTTGGCACTGCAGCATCTTGCAGATTTAGGCCTGGGATGGCCCTCTGCCATTTGATTGGAGAGAAGGGTGAATGGGTGACAAGCCACATTCCCAGTAGCAAGTTAGAGCCCCATGACTGTATCACAATCATGCTGACCGCCAAGCAAGGCCCTCGCAAGGTGGGCACCAACGGGCCCTGGGGTTTTCTGTCCAGGGCTGAGCAAGTCTATCTCTCTTTCAGGCGACAGGATGGCAGCCCAAGGTGGGCAGCGTGGGCTAACCAAGCCTGCCTGGCACTGGGAGCCTCCGTTGAATTTTTTCCCCCTGTGGCAACTTTCCAAGGCCCCCCCCCCCCCCCCCCCCCGCCAGTGATCTGTTCTGCACTGGTGTCCTGCCTATCAGTTGATGGGATAGGTTGGGGGCTGCTGGCTAGATCCCCGTAGTGCCCGTCAGAACACAGAGGTCCAGCCTTCCAGGTTAAGGAGGAAATTAATCCACTGCCCTCCTCTCCACGAGGGAGCTCCTCGCTGCGGCCCAGACATGCTGTTTGCAAAGTCCCTTCAAACACACTGTCCCAGTTGCTGAGATACTGTGCCCAACCCTGGGCCCGTGCCCCTCTCTCCCCCGATGACTCCCAGGCGGGAAAGCTGGACTCTCACACCGGAAGCTCATCTCCAGAGAGCCGACCCCCCGCTAGTGGGTGCTAGCCAGGTGCTTGATGACTCCCTTACCAGAAAGTGGCCTCTCAGGGCCAAACTAATCACCTGGGGTTCCATGTCTGTCATGATCAGAACCTGACATGGAGACAAAATTATATCCAACTTTTCCTTCCCCACCTTGATAAAGATCAAAGCCCACAAGGTAATGTCAAAGATCACCAGCCCTAGCCCAGACCCAGCATCCTGGATTCAGAATTTATTCCCGGCCTGACTTTCCTTTTCTCTCCGATTCGGAGAGAGCGAGAGGGAAAAGGAAAGCTTCCAACGCACAAACAAGCTAGAGGGAGATAAGATGATACCCTCTCGTGACCGCCCCCCTCCGGTATTCTGACTTCCAGAGGAGGCAGCCCAGTGTTTGCATTGGCAAAGAAAGTGGGGCAATTGATCTCCCTTACGACATCCCTGAGAATGTGCTCCTCCCTGCTTTAATTTCAGCCTCAAGGTGTGGAGAAGAAGGCTGCTCTCTGAAAAACAGGAAAAACACAATCCTCCCGTTAACCAGTGTGCAACATGGCTGCTGGCCTTTCTCACGCCTACAGCCCAAGCCACCACTCCACCCCCAAGATGGTCCAGGGATCTGTCCCACCCCAGCTTCTTCCTTGCCAGATGACCTTCCAGAGTGTTCTATCCTGAGTGGCCATGGGAAGCCATCCTGTGGCCTCTGGAATAAAGATCCAGAGATAATTGCAGGGAAAGGAAAAGGTGGTTATGACGTCTCTGGCATTCAATGTCCCCTCCTCCCCGTATAACAGGAGGACGAGGCCCCTCTCGATTTCCGAGGGGAACTTTGAGTGGCCAAGGGGGAAGGAGGCACGCGAGTGTCCAATGGGAGTTTGGCAAGAGAATGGTGTGAGACAGAGGCTGGGCCTGGGGGGCAGAAAGTGCTTCCTGGGACACTCATGTTGGGAAGGGGATGCCGTACGACGACGGCTCAGAGGGCCGGAGGACCTACTGGGGACATTTAGCCCACACTGTCCCATTCCGCGGATACGAGCACGATGAAAATCTGACCCACTGCATGGGGGAACTCATGCTGCCAATTTAGGGATCTGGCATCCGTATCCACCCTGTGGTAAGAGGTGAGAACTGACCTTCCAGGGTCCCCGGAAGGCCCAAGGGTGCTGATGGGCATCCAGGAGACTCACGCACTGGAAAGCCCTCTTCAAAGACCAGCAAGAAGCCAGGGTGTGTGGATGTGGGTCCTGGCTGGGTGACAGTTCTGAAGTTCCCCTGAGAATTCACCATCAGCCTTCCTTTGGGAAGAGCCTGTCTTAGGATGGCCATTGGGAAGTGGCCGGGAGTGGGTGCATTTCTCGTTTTCAGAGGAAGAAAAGGCATCGGCTGCCCTGGCTGGCTCACGGTGACACAGAATTTCTGGGTCCTTCCCAAGCAGGCAATGACATCTGGTAACCCCATTGTCTGCTATCTGCAGGGAAGAAAGTGTTAGACTCGAGGGGCAGATGGAGTTTGCCTAGCGTGTCTGTTCTCTTCTCTGCTGCCTTTTCAACTCTTCTTGGGAATGCGGCAAAATAGCAGCTGTTCATAATTTCATGAATAAAGAACTATGTAAATTTCAGCTATGAAAATGTGTTGCATCTCTTGTGGGCAAAGTGTGGTACAGGCTCCGGCTCAGTCTCTATTTCCATCTCGGGTGCATGTTGGAGTTTATCTGAACGGTGTTCCCCGGGGCAAATGCTCAGTTTCGGCATCCGTCCCAGCTCACGGAGGACAAGGGTCACTGCTCCTCACCCCTATGGGCCAGAGCAAGAAGCTGGCGGGCCAGGCTCCCAGTTGCGGCCCCGGTAAGCGAGTGCTAGTCTCCATGTGCTTTCCTTTATTGATCTGTAAAATGGGTACAGTGGCGTTTCTCTCTTTCGCAGAACACTTGCATGATAATTAGGTATTTGTGAACTAACTTCCAGCAGCCTTTGGATGAGGAGGCCAAGGCTGCTTACGGTTTTCTTCTAAATACCTGCACAAGGCCAGACTTGCCAGAGAAGGATTCCACCTTGATTGGGTTCAAACAGGTACACGAAGCTCCGTCACTGCCTTCTGCCCCATTTCCTCTCCTCCTGGGAGCTTCCAGAAGGTGTGTTCACATGGCTTCTGAAAAGCCTGTTGTGCTCTTTACTCACAATCTTTACCAGCTCAGCTAAGAAGTAGCAGGAGGGTCCGCCCTGTTTAATGGATCTCATATGGGACACATCAAGCCTACTGTGAGTGGGTCTAAGGTGTGGGGCTAGAACCCATGTGTGTTCAGCTCTTGAGAAAGGGAATACTTCTGGTGATGCCCCCAAGAGATGCACTAGGCTTACTGGGAAGGATGAGGGCAGAGGGCTGCTGGCTGATGGTCAGTGTCCTTTAATGACCCATCAGTCCCCTGGGGACCTTGTTAAAAGGCACATCTTGGCGTGCCTGGGTGGTTCCATCAGTTGGGTGTCTGCCTTCGGCTTGGGTCATGGTCTTGGGGTCCTGGGATCAAGCCCCACGTTGGGCTCCCTGCTCCTCGAGGATTCTGCTTCTTCCTCTCCTTCTGTGAGATCTCTCGCTCTTGCTCTCTCTCTCAAATACAAATAAAATCTTCTTTGAAAAATGCAGATCTCGACTCAGCGGGCCCAAGGTAGGACCTGAGACTCTGCATTTCGACCCACCTTCCAGATGATGCCAATACTGCTGATCCCAGGACCACCCTTAAGTCTAGCCGACCCTTGGTGTGTCTTCCAGCCCCATGAGACTCACACTTCTGTGATCCTACGATCAGGTGAGTTAATTCCCCAGAGGTCCCGGTTGGCTTGGACCAGACAAGGCGGAAAAGGAGTCAGAGAGCCTCCCTCTACAGGGTGCCCCCCAACATCTCCCCACCCCACTTGTTTCCTGATAGAACAGTGGCTTTTGGTCTTGTGATGAACAGCGTGACACTGGTTGCTTCTGACCCTGTTCGCTGAGGCTGTTGGGGGCCTCTTGGAGTCGTGCTGCTTTGGAAAGCTCAGCCCCAAAAGGTTTCCATGGAGGCTGGGGCTAGTGTGATCAGTCGGCTTCAGAAAACACAGCGAAAGCTCCCTTCCACAGTCAAGATGAACAAAAGAGAGCAAGTTACAGGAATGCTATTGTGCCCACAGGAAACTGGCTGGCCAGGGCCAAAGGAATTGTGAACAAGAACTTGTTTCTGCCCAGTTGTCCTTTGTTGCCTGAGGCTCCCTCCATTCTCCAAGCCCAGCACACTCCTGCACACTCCCCGTCAACATTTGAACTCCATCCACTGGGTCTAGCTGCCATTTTCCAAAGGCTCCCCCTCTCTTGCCAGGTACCAGGTCTAGTGCAGGGGAAACAGAGGTGGGCCAAGCACGGGGCCCCTCCCCAGGTTGTATCACGAAGAGAAAGCAACCAGTACACAGAGGGCTGAGGTAATCAGAGAGGGCTTCCTAGAGGAGGTGAGGTTTCAGATGGGCCTTCAGGATTATAAAGATGAAGATCATTGGAAATGGGTCAGCTTGAGGATGTGAAGGAAGTAAAGAGAGCACATCCCAGAAAGACCCGCACAGGAAAACCTATTCCAAAAGCATGAGGGCTACAACGTTGATAGCAACATCCCAGGGTACGGCTGCTTTGGAAAAACAATCTGCAGTTAATCAAAAGGTTAAACATGGAGTTAACCTATGACCCAGCAATCCCTCTCCTAGGTACGGACTCAAAAGAAGGGAAGTGTGTGGTCCCAGAGAGACGTGAACACAAACAGCAACATGACTGGCCACAGCCAGACAGCGGAAACAACCCACACGCCCATCACTTAAGGAACAGAGAGACAAAACGCGATGCGTCCACACACTGGAATATTTTTCAGCCCCAGAAAGGAAAGATACACGCTACCACAGCGCTGAGCCTTGAAAACCCTATGCCAACCGAAGGAAGCCAGACGTAAAACACCGCAGATCGTAAGAGGCCATTTATAGGAAATGTCCAGAACAGGCAACTCTATAGAGATAGAAAGCAGTTAGCGCCAGGGCCTGGGACAGAGGGGTGGGAGGGGAATAGGGAGTGCTTGCTCATGGGCATAGGGTGGTGAGAATGTTCTAGAACATGGCTGTACAACTCAGCATACCAAACACCATGGAAGGATACGCTCTAAGTGGGTAGAGTGTGTGGTATATGAGTTTATCTCAATAAAGCTGTTAAAAAAGAAGAAGTAACATAAGGGTAGCTCTTGGCCCAAGAGACATCCGTCGTGTTCTTAAAGCTTTACCCTTGAGAGGCAGCCCTGGAACCCTCAGCAGCCCGCTCCCCCTCCCTTGCCTGCGTTAGGTCAGGCTCTCCAGGAAGCAGGTTCTGAAGCAGAGACTCATGGGTAGGAAGTCTACTGGGAATGGATCGATATTTCTGGATCCATATTTGTGAGGAAAGCAGGCTTCAAGAAGGGGGAAGGGTTGACCCGAGGGGCAGTCACAAAAAGGCCTCAGGCAGTCCTATGGCTCTGGGATGACCCATGAGAATTGTCACCCTTTGAGGCAAGGGGGCTGGGCTTCTTTAGTTGGGAGCTGCCTCCTAGGGAGGGGCAAGACCTTGAGCAAGGAGGCTGTTTGGGCAGGGGGCGAGGGGGGCGGGCAGTCCTTGAGAAAGTTGTCAGCTGAGCACTGGGACCCTACAGCACTCCCAGAGGCAGGCAGCCTGAGGGTGTCAGCCATGGAGGGAGGGTCTGGGCAGTGGCCCCATCAGTCACCATGTTGCCCTCCCAAAAGGCTGGACATCCACTTTCCACCTGCTAAAAGCAAAGAGCTTTATCTCCAAGGAGTGAGCCTGTCCTCCCGGCCTCCCAGAACGGATAAAACAGAAGGCGGCGGACTGAAGGGGCCCTGGGCTGGCTCAGCTGGTAGAGCCAGCAACTCTTGATCTCAGAGTCATGAGTTCAAGCCCCATATTAGGGGTAGAGTTAATTAAAAAAGAAGGCAGACTTGTTTCCAAAGGACCATAATAGGGATAATCTTTAAAAGCAACATCAGAGCACATTTCTGGCATAAGAAGGAGGAACCTGATCCCTGCCTTGTCTCCTGCTTTTTTCCCTGTGTGTGTGTGTTTTTTTTAAGACAGTTTGAAAATGGAGATACGATCCACATAACATAAAATTTGTTCCTCCTTGTTTTAAAATATTTTTTCCTCCCCTTCCATCACTGGAAGGCATTTGGGCACAAGGCTCGGCCATGAAGAAGCAGCGACTCTGACCGTGGAGAAATAAAGATCAGCGGGAAGATTTTAGGATGGTGATCGAAACAAGCGTCATTGGAGAATTGGCGAAGTCACTTTTAACTCCAAGAGATGGGAGGTCCCTTGTTGGTTATGTGCATCTGCCCCTGAAAAACATCTATGTGTATAGAATAGAAAGAGACTGGCTAACCCTTTAAATATTCTTTCAGTGTAAAAGAAGGGAAATCGACTTTAGGGTGTTCGCTGAAGCTTTTTTTGGGGGGGTCAGTAATACACGATGTCCTGTCCCACCAATGAAAGCATATCGGATCATCAGATTGTCTGAGTCACCTGAGAAGCCACAATTTGAAACCACCTTTCACTACCCACAGTTCCTGTCTCCAAACCAAATTAAGCAGAAAAACAAGTCAAAAAACAAGAACAACCAAAAAACCCTTACATAATTATGGAAGTAGGCAGAAGTTTTTTTTTTTTCTTTTTTTGTGATCAAAATGGTTGATAACGCTTGTCTAAGGAGTAAAAAACATCGCATATAAAAATTTAATCTGAGTGTTTTTGTTGTTAAAAATCTCCTGTGAATCATGAATTATGAAAAACATGACTGGGGAAGGCTGTGAACAAGTTGATTCAAGTATCTCAAACATCTGATGATCTCATGCCCCAGTCCAGCTTGGCTTCTGGAACTGTCAGGGTTTTATCAGGTTTGGAGCTCACTGATGGCCTCATGCAGGCTCCGGGCCTCGCCCGCCTGGCTCCTTTCACAACGGCGCCGGAATGCTTGGAAGGCACTCAGGACATCATGGAGAGCTGGCACTCCGCGGGGGTGGGGGTCACTAGGGAATGGAGTGGCAGTGGCCGGTGTGGCTCCCCTGTTCTCAAACTCGAGGACAGACCCCAAGAAGGAGGGGCATGGTGCGATCGACTTTGACCTCAGGATCTCTGACCTTGGACTCTTCCCTGAAGCACGAACCTGGCGCCTTCCTTCCTTCATCACGTGTTTACTAAACACCTAGTACGTGCCTGGCTTGTGGGCGACAGGAATGCAGAGAGAGATGAGGCTCAGTCCAGTGGCTGAAACTTAAAAAGTAACTGAAATAGGTTTAGACAGATTGCAGGTGACTTTTGACTCTGGGTGGGAATCTGTTGTTGGGAATGCCAAATGATGGCTTTGACCTTGAAAGTCGGGGCTGTCTGCCCGTCCCAGAGAGTGGTTGGCTGAACTGTGGGCAAGAAGAATTGCCTACCCCTTGGTGGGGTGGGGGGGGTGCTAAACTCGGGGCAAAGAAAGGAGTCTGTGGCAAAGCTGGTGTCCAGTGTTAGAAAATGCTAGCAAGCTAGTCCATCAGGATAGAAGGGCACTGACCTAGCAGAGTGGACGCTGGCCATGCCGGCTACACTCTGTGTGTGTGCGTGCACTGCCCAAGCAGGGAAGTGTTGAGCAGGACAGGGGGCTGAGAGTTTTAACTCAAGGGAAAACGAAGGAGAAACTAAAAAGTTAGCTGGAGACAGGCCAAGAAAGAGTATTTCCGGATGCTCACCCAGGTGGCCCTTCGGACTGTGAGATGGGTGATTCAGCCCCTATGTCCTGCACACTTGAGGAGACAGAAGCCAAGGTTAATGGCATGGAAGGGACATGAAAAACAGAGAGGTCTGAGCCCCTGGTGCCCTGCTTCCGTTCTTTCTGAATGCAAAGCCAGCAACCAGCCTTTTGATGTCCACTTCTACTACATCCTTGAAAAGCAGGACCTAGGTCATGCAGACCTGATTGGTTTTCTTTTTAAGATTTTATTTATTTATTTATTTATTTATTTATTAGAGAGAGAGATAGATAGAACAGAAGCAGGGGGAGCAGAAAAGGGAGAGGGAGAAGCAGGCTCCCTGCTGACCAGAGAGCCCAACGTGGGGCATGATCCCAGGATCATGACCTGAGCTGAAGGCAGATGCAACTGACTGAACCACACAGGCATCCCCAGATCTGATTTCTTAATCACCTTCTCATCTCCTTTTTTCCAGTCCCACCTAAGACCCGGAGCAGCCCAGCCCAGCCATGTCCTCTCGGGGTGGGGGTCGGGGGGGTGCTGCCTTCCCCAAGGCCTGGCCTGTCTCCTTTTAGCTTGGCCGGAGGGCTTGAGACGTCCCCAGCAAACCATGAGCAGACGGAGAACGTCAAAGTGGAACCCCAGTGATGAGTCCAAGCTCCCAAGAATGTAAGTGTCTTCTACATACCAGATACCGTAGCCAGTAACTTACACATGTAATACCTCATGCATTCCCCATCACACGTTTTCACTCGTCCTTCCTCCAAAGCACAGGGTCACCAAATACACTGTAGTATAGCTCTACCCCCCAAAATGGGTCCACGGTGGCGGGTGGAGCTCAGTAAGGACGCCGGACCATCTGTTAGAGAACTCTCTGGCAGAATGACCCGCTCCCATGCCCTTGCCTGCTGGCTGCCCATGAAACTGCAAAATTAGCACCGATCACAGACCTTCAGGGTTGGGCTCAAGTCCTGGAACCCATAAACACTAAGCCCACTGCGGCCAAGGGGCTGTGGAATTATCGCCACTCTGCAGATAGGAGCTCTCTGCCTCCCCCTCCCCGCATTCAGCGTCTGTGACTGGCCCGAAGCTATCCAGCAGGACAGTGGAGGGGACAGGTCTCACACCCAGACCTGCTCTGAAGTCTGTGTTGTCTTCCCCTCCCTGCCTGGTCCTCTTGGTGATGACTGCTCCCAAGTGACCATCCTATTCAAAACTTAAAATGTCTGAATTCTCACGGGAGCTGAGATGCTGCTTTTCCTTTGCCTCCAAGAGGGTCTGTTGGAGCTGGATCTGACCAAGTTCCTTCTGTGAACAGAGCCTCATCTTCAGATCAAAGGCAAAGGACCACCGCCTCGGCCAAGAGATGGTCTTGATGAATAAAGATGGGTCGATGGCTTCATTCATTCAGCGTACCCTCCCCGACAGAGCCAGCCAAGCGACAGGGAGGACGACAGACCTGGTCCCAGCCTCGCTGCTGCTGGGGGGTTAGCAGAAAAAAGACAAGCAAACTGGGGACACTTTAAAAGCTTGGTATCCTGCATTCTGACAACAGGGAGAAAGAAATGAGCGAGACCCTAGCTGAATATCACTTGGCCGAAGGACACCCATATTCTACGTCTGCCTTCTTGTTCATTTACATACAAGTTAAATACGTTATTTCTGAATTCCTGCCGTATCGGTCAGGGACCTCCCAGAAAACAAGAATCAAACACAGATGATTCAAGAGACGTTAACCAGGGACTAGACACAAGGTGTGGACCAAATGGAGGGATTCAACAAGGGGTGTTGGGTTCCCTGAAATTAGCAGCAGTGGGAAGCTGTCACTACCCCAGGCCGGAAGGGGCAGGGGAGGGTTGTGATATATGAAGTCACGGTGGAGGGAGGGAGAGACGGACGGCCTGGTGAGGGGCTGGCCAGGTGGAGGCCATGGTTTTGGAAGGCCCGGAGCAGCCCAGCCCAGCTGGGTTCCAGAGGCAAAGCAGGAGGGAGTTGGAAGCAAAGCCCCTTGCTGAGATACATCATTCCATGGACTCATTCTGCCGAGAAGCTATGGGAGAAGGAAGAGCGTTGGCGCAGAAGAAAAAGTTAGGCTCGCTGGCTAAATCTGGGCTAGCTGGTTAGCGGGAGAAATGGGAGGGCAGGTGCGGTGGTGGGTAAGGGTGGCTTCGTCACCATCCTGTCCGTATCAATCAACTAAACCGATAACCACCAACTGTCCCGTTCCCTGCGCTGTGAATTCCCAGCCATAATGTGTGTGCATCTGGCCCTGAACGAGAGTTCACGGAGGCTGAGTAATGTTTGGACGGAGAAAAAAAAATTATTGCATTCAGCAATATGATCTTCAGCAATCGACAGCTGGTGATGGAGGAGCCTTCAGTCTTTTATTTCGTCTCAGGCTGAGCAGCTAAGTCTGGTGTTTAACTGTCTGTTGTATTGATTTCCAAAACGACAAAGAAATCTCCAAAGCTGTCAAACAAACAGGAGACGTTTATGAAATGAAGCCGCGTTTCCTTGCAATTTATGATTCCTCCCTCATCAATGATGGATATTTCATTAGCGATTAGTCAGAAACTTGAAGCCAACTTTGGAGTTTGTCATTGAGAGCTTTCATATCCATTTCCGTAGAACTCAAGAAATAACATTCCTATAAATAAAACAGAAGGCTAGGGCCGTAGGCAGATAACGTGGTGCAGAAAAATAAAACATAATTTCCAAACACAGGCAATTATGAGAAATAGAACAACAAAGCCGGCGATGTTTCGAATGAAATTCCTAAATGTACATTTCATTTAAGCTTAATAAAATATCACTTATATTGCAGTAATACCATTTAATTATTAAAAATCCTATCCAACCAGATTAATAACTATGTAAAAGATGCTTGTCTAAATTCTAAATTTTTCCTCCACTCAGCAGTCCCTCATTATGAAGACTATCCCTCATCTTAGAAAGGATTTTCTTCTGTCCCTCAAAGACCTGCTGTTAACTCATTTTTAACGCTGTAAATTATTTACATCAGGAGCTTGGAAACGGCAAAGCAAAATAGAGGGGATGTCACTGATGTATCATTTCATGTTTATTTTTCACCTACTCTGTCTTACTGGGCTCAGGCGAAATCTTAAAAAAAAACGATCATTCATAACGATCTATAAGTGTTTTAAGGATGGAAACCAGACTGTGCTGGGACTTGAGCTAGGTAACTTCCCAGACACTGGACATGTCTTATCCTAAATGATTTCTGCAACAGGTCCCTGAGCTTGCCCCCATTTTGCAGACGGGGAAAGAGAGGCTCAAAGCAGCAACGGAGCCAGGAAGCAGCATGGCCTGATCTGACCCCACGCGTCCCTCTTCACCATTTTGTGCTTTCTCCATTAAATCACGCTGCTAAGACAACTTGTGATAATTACCTCCTATAATTCCCAACCCTGCCGTTCACATCATAATGCCAGTGCCTTATGATTTGGCTTCCGTTGGATTTTAGCAACCTTAACGCCTGAGAACAGTAATGGTGCCAACCCCCTCCCATGACGCACTGTGTGAATATATCTAAATTGATGGTTTTATTCATCGGTGACATGCCTTGAAAATTCAATCTCACAGGGTAAGAGTTTGGTGACTTGGCAACCAGACAGGATATGCTGGGGAAGTTTCTGTCTGTATTTAAAATATGTTTGTGGCGTCCCTGCGTCCTTTCTGTGGTTGCCTTTAACTCCATTATAATGTTGGCCTCAGGACACTAAACCATCAGACCTCAGTCCCTCAGTGGGATTTGTGTTGGGTGGGAAGCCTGTTTTTATTCCCTGAGATTTCACTGCTTTTCTTCACTGAGTTTGGGCCTTAGAGGTTTTGGACCAGAGAGAAGCTTCCGGGAGACACTCGACCACCGAACCGTGTCTTGGAAGTCAGTAGGAGGAAGCCAGTGGCTCAAAAACCTGAAAGACAAGTCCATTACTGTGGTTACAGAAGAGCCCAGGACTCAGAAGGTAGGATGTGCCCGAGGGTCCCTTCTGCTCTGTGAAGTCAGGACAAGGAGATAAGGGACTTCTGCTGACAGCCCTGTCCATTCCAGAATTTAGGAGACATTGAAGGGACTTAATCCTGAGACCCAAGAGAAAGCTTCTAGTCTGGTTCTCTACCTCCAGGGGCAGAGCTGGCTCACCGTAGGCCATTAGCACCGGAACTGCCGACCAGAAAACAGTTGTTAATTTCGGGTCATCCATGAAGATCCCGATGCTGTCACTTCCTGGCTTCTGGTCATGATTCCTGGGTGTGTTAGGAGCGGGGGGACAATATACAATAGCACCTGCTTCACCTTTTTCTTTTTAAATTGAACAGCTTTCTTTCTGAGAACAGCTTTAGATGCACAATCAAAGTGAGCAGATGGTACAGAGAATTCCCATATACCTCCCTCCCCTCCTCCACTTTCCCCCATCTTTAACATCCTGTGTCAGTATGGTACATTTGTTACAGCGAAGGACCCATCCTGATGCATTATTATGAAGTGAAGACCACAGTTTACATAGGGGTTCACTCATAGTCTATGAGTCTGGAGGTGTGCATAAGGTCATGTATGGACCATTGCAGTATCATGCAGGGGAGCTCTGCTGCCCTGAACCCCCAGTGCTACGGATACCTTCCCTGGGCAGTTTCATTATCCTGGAGTTAATAAAAAACCACACTCCTGGAACCAGAAAGTATGAACAAATATCACACTCCCAATGGGCTACGAACATTCTATGATGGATCTGGACTGGTAGACAAAAATTGTAATAGCAGAGAAAACAATTATAGGCAATAGAATGTAAAACAGGGTTGCTGTGGGAAAGTCCATCTTCACTGGGTGAGGTCCGAGCCCAAGTCTGAGGCTCTCTTTAGTCCTGTAAGGTAGGTACCATAATTGTTCTATTTTACAGCTGGGGAAGCGTAGGCACAGAGTTAAAGCATCTTGAGCCCAAGGACACAGAGAAAGATCCCGCTACATCTAGGGTTTGAATCCAGGCTGCCCAGAATCGAGGAATGTTCTCTTAACGTCCATCACCGGGCAGGAGCTTTCTGCATCATTATTGCTCAGTTCACCACAGCCCTGTGGGACCAGTTAGCTTTGGTTCAGGTTACAGGGGAGGCCGCGAATTCTCAGAGAGATTAAGCCACCAGCTCAACATCGCCCAGTGGCCCCAGGGCCCCGCGTCCTCCTCCGAGAAGAGGGGTAGGTGAGGATTTAGCTGGTCTCTTCCTTGGCCCAATGGCCGCTCCAATTGCGAGGCAGGCAGCTTTAAAGAGAAGCAGGGACAGGAAGTTTGGTCTATTGTTTGAAACAAGAGGCGCAAACAAGTCTCCCCTTTGGATCACTGAATAGCAAGTCCCGCTGGGAATGGAAAGGCAAGGAGCTACAAGATTCCTGAGCTGGTGTCAAATGCACACGCGGGAGGGCAGGAGGGGAAGAGGCGGCCCTCGGAGAAACTGGGGCAGGATTTGTTTGAAGAGAACGTGTCTTAAATAGATCAGGCTACAGAGGACAGCCCAAGGGCCACAGGGGTCATTTCTCTTCTTTTCTCCAAGGGAGCCTGTTTTTGAAGGAAAACACCACCACGTCCGAAGGAGAGGGGGGTGGTGGGTTGGGAGGCAAGCAGCTCAATGGTGAAATGCAGACCAGTTCCCAAAGAAAACCTCACCAAACCCCACCACCTGGTTCGCCTCGGTCGGTCATAAAATGCTATCGGATCAACGGAGCTTGTGTGAACTAATCCCACCTCCCACTCACAGATCCGCGTTGCGTTTCGGAATGAGAGAGGGTAGGAGACGGGCTTGGGATGACTTGTCATCGCTTTTCGGAAGGGCTCGGCTTAGCCTCTGAGAGTGAACGCGCGTCCCCACCCTCCCAGGCGCACTTGTAGCCAGAAGAGGATCTTTGATCAGATATTTCCCCCAGACGGTCCATTAGACCAGGCTCCCCTAAGGTGAAGAAGGAAGAACCCCCATCTCCAGCAAGGAGAGTTCCCCGATGCTGGTTGGGAAAACACACCCCTCTCCCTTGCTGCTTGACTTGCCAAACACCGGGGCTCGGCTGTAGGACTGAAGGAGACTTTTGACTCTCCCGGTCGCCTCTCCTTTGTAATCGATGTCTCATTCAAGACCAAGGTCAGGTTATCAATCTTTATTATAGATGCCCCGGCCCAGGGTGTCTGGAGCCTTCACTGCCGCAGAGAAATGTCCGGAGACAAAAGCTCCACGGGGAAGGACCACCAGCAAGCAGGTTGCTGTAAGGTAAGGTGGAGGGATTCCCTCCTGGGCCGGCAATGCCCAGGACTTCCTGAAGGGGGGGGAAGAGAGAGGCCGCCTGTCCCAAGTCCCAGGTGGGTTCCCACCGAGCAAGTTGGGGCCCCGGGGCTGGGTGGGCGGGTGATGGGGCAGCTGCAGGGAGGTCTAGGGCCGGACCATAAGACCAGCCATGGGAGAAGTCTCCTTACCTCTCTGATCCCCAGTTTTCTCATATATCAAATGCTCCCTGCCTTGCCAAACTGCTGCAAAGATCAGAGATAAAGCTGTGTATGCCCTGGGACAGACGGGAGGGGCTCCCTGGATAGTAATCGTTGTTATTTGGTGGTTTTATAGACAAAGGTGACTCTTCCAGGCTTGTGACTTTCAATCTGGTGTCTTCACCCTCAGGGCATCCGTAGATGACAGGATATCCTGCATGGCTCTATTCGTAACCTCTTCTGAGAGTTTCCATTAATCTGTTTCATTGGGGGAGGCCTGACCTCAGGGGTCCCCAAAGGGGGAAGAAGACCAAGGGAGGTGCATGGCTGAGAATGGGGCTGGGTGCCTTGGACCCTGGTGTCTCAAGAACAGGGTCTACCCCCTATGGCAGGGGACCTCCACGCAGTTGGGGTTACCTGGGCTTCCCCCCACCCCGGTATCACATGTTATGTTCTCGTGCACATCAAATAATCTGTAGGACAGAACCAATGACATGTTTCCAGTGTCTTCTCAGCTGGATTCTCAACTCGCTCCAAGGGCAGAAGCTACTGGGTTTCATTCGGCTTTCTATGCCCTCCCCACTGCCTTGCCTTCCCGCCTGCCCCCAGTGTGCAGGTCGTGCGTGTACACACACACACACACATGCACACACACGCACGCACACACACGCACACTCCCCCACCCTGACCCAGTCTTCTGGAGCGGTCACAGAGCTGAGCGGACTCTGGTCCACATCACACTTGGGAAAGCAGGAAGCATAGCCTCTCGAATCTGGGGTTGTGGTCTCAGCCCTGATTTCTGAAAGAAAAGGTCTGGGGGGTGGGGTTTCATGCTGGTGATAAGCGCTTATGTTGCCAAAACAGAGAAGGCTGAAGGGCTACGGTGCTCTGCGGCATGAAGAGGGCATGTCAGGGAAGCCAAAGTCATTTACTGGTCAGTAATGACGCACGCGGGATGAGTAGGCCACGAGGGGAGGTTCTGTCTCCCTCTGCGATCTCTTCCCATGGTGCTCAACCATCCTGCGGGGAAGGGGCAGAACACTCCCTCAGGAGTATTTTTGGGAGGAATAAATACAGAAAAGCCTCTATAACTTCAAAAAGGCATCTGGGAAGGGGGCAGCTGAGATCACGTCCTTAAAGCATTGTCAGAAAATGGAGCAGGCTTGCAGCCCCCTCCTCAAACAGCTTTTGGGTGCTCTGAACCTCAGTCTGCTTGTCTGTGAAATGGTATTATAGGAGCGCCAAGGCAGAGAAGCGAAGTTAGGGTGGGTGGAAGTCATTCCCTTGAATGAGATTAAGCGGTGTTTCACTTTCAGGGGGTGTTCACTCCATACAGGTAAAACCCAAAGCATTTTACATAAGTTTTCTGAGCTCTTCCTCACGGCACACCATGAGGGGGGCACCTCTCTTGTGGACAACATCGGCGATGTTAAGTGGTCTGTTCAAGGTCAAAAAACCGTTGTTTTTATTTTTTTAAGATTTTATTTATTTATTTGACAGATCACAAGTAGGCAGGGAGCAGGCAGAGAGAGAGGAGGAAGCAGGCTCCCCGCTGAGCAAAGAGCCCGATGCGGGGCTCGATCCCAGGACCCTGGGATCATGCCCTGAGCCGAAGGCAGAGGCTTTAACCCACTGAGCCACCCAGGCGCCCCCAGAAAACTGTTCTTTGCTAGAATCTGACTCTGTGGTTGCTGGCTTCCATGCCAACTGCTTCTCCTTAGCTCTGCTGCTTGAATGTTGACTGATAAGGCAAGAGACTTTTCTTTGACACGGTACACTGGAAGCGGGTGCTCAAATGGGGATGGGTTGGTGGCAGGAACAGTTCGTGGCTGGCGACGCTGTGGCCCATCGTTCAAAACAGCAGACTCCCCACTTGTCCCCCTTGGAGATGCCACCAGCTTTGGCTCATCCGGCAGCTTTTTAAGAGGCCAGCCTGGGCTCCCAGCTGCACAGCCCCATGCGCTGTTTTCCCTTCTTTGCGTGGGTTTAGTCTGTGCGACACCGTGTGTGCTTTTCCTAGCCCTAGGCACCCTCCATCTTTCTTACCACCTCTTCCCTCCCACCCTGTCCAACACCCCAGCCCAGTGCTTCTAAAGCCTTCGGCTCATTGAAACTGAGAAGGCATCTCAGTTCATTGCTCAGATCAAAGCTAGTGCTATGGGGGTGCCTGGCTGGCTCATTCAGTAGAGCGAGTGACTCTTGATCTTGGGGTCGTGAGTTCGAGCCCCACGTTGGGGGCAGAACTTACTTAAAAAAAATGTTTTTTAGGGGCACCTGGGTGGCTCAGTGGTATAGTATTCGGCGATTAGACAGTGAATGTTCTAGCATTATTGGTGACATCCTTATCTGCCCCCAAAACAACTTTTGGAAAGAACACGAGGAGCCTACACCACCACAGTTTGGCCTCTGGCACTGTATCCGTTGTGCCTTCTGCCACTGACCATAATGACTTCGGTTTTTCTCGAAGGCCTTTGTATTTTATACTCACTTCAATTAGTATTAATAGAACAACACTTTGTACCTTTATGGGATCTTTCGTTGGAGAGCTCAAAAGCATTTTACAAGAAAGTATTAATTATTCCTACTTTACAGGCAGGAAACCTGAGGCAAAGTCAGTGACTCAGTGGCAAAATTAGGACATGATTTTCCCTCTGTTTTCAATTGTCTATTTTAATCACTAGGTCACGCTACCCCTTCTGGTTAGAGTTAAATTACTGTTTAAAAAAAAATGCCCTATCAGCCTTTCTCGCCGTCCTTATTTTGAATAATATTCACTATTTTCCTGTGCTGTAAAGATAGCATAGGCTCATGTAGAAATTATACAAAACACAGGAATGTTAAGGAAGTTATCACTTACCCATCAAGTCATTGTCCAGAGACCGGCACAGTTAACACTGAGGTTCATTTTCTTATGGCATTTTGTATGAGTACAGAATATGCTGTTTTTTGCAGCTGGGCTCACACTATGGCCTGTTTTCCTCTTTTTAAAAAAAAAAAATTTTTTTTTAAAGATTTATTTATTTGAGAGACAGAGATCACAACTAGGCAGAGAAGGAGGCAGAGAGAGGAGAAAGCAGGCTCCCTGCTGAGCAGAGAGCCGGATGCGGGGCTCGATCCCAGGACCCTGAGACTATGACCTGAGCCGAAGGCAGAGGCTTTAACCCACTGAGCCACTCAGGCGCCCCTGGCCTATTTTCTTCTTAGAGAATAAACATTTTCTCGTGTTGTTACCTATTTTACAAGCATAACTGTTAATGGCTACACATTATTTCATTCATTCTGGATGGACATTGGACATTTTTTTTTTCTGTGTTGCGGGACACTTAGGTCCTTTCATTTTGTTTTGTTTCTGTGTTTTTTCTTGTTGATGTTGTTGGTGGGTGGGTTTGCTTGTTTCATCACCAGAAGTACTTCTGTGCTGAAAATATTTTCATTTCATTCTTTTATTTGACGTTTTTGCTTTTCAGATTAGACGTGTGTGTGCCTGCGAATATCTTAATTAGAAAAAATGGTTGCTAGATTAGAGACCCATTCTCCTGGCTTTTTTCTATCTCACACACAAACAACATTTTGACATTCTATGAGATTCTGCTACCTGCTTAAACCTCTAAAGATATTATAATACAGAGTCTCAAAAACTGACCTTAGATCAAATATTTAGCGTGAATGGAGCTTGAGGGAATGGGAAAAGTTTTTTACTCGCTGCTAGAAATAGCAGCTTCCCTATTTTCCAGTGGAACAAGCTTTCAGGATCTTCCAAACCACAGTAACCCGGGGGGGTGGGTGGGAAATAATATCCAATCCAACAGTGCTCACGACAAAAGAAAATCTAATTACCTTTCATGAAAACAAATCTTCATTCAACTCCAACCATATAACTGCAGAGACGTGTCATAAATGATCTGGTAGAGAAACAAAACAATGCTTTGTTTCATGTTGCAAATGTGATTTTTAAAAAAGCATGTCTCTACTCTATATGTCTTGGCACCAGGGACATAACTATATAGCTGTGTGTTTAAAATACTGGATAGCAAACTGATACTATACAAGCAATATTAATAATGAAAGGTCAGTATAAATAGAATGCATATGGCTCATAGCTCCCAGGAGGAAAGAAAAGGAATTAATAAAAGGTTTTAGGGGCACCTGGGTGGTTCAGTAGGTTAAAGCCTCTGCCTTCGGCTCAGGTCATGATCTCAGGGTCCTGGGATCGAGCCCCACATCCGGCTCTCTGCTCAGCAGGCAGCCTGCTCCCTTCTCTTTCTCTCTGCCTGCCTCTCCGCCTACCTGATCTCTGTCAAATAAATATATAAAATCTTAAAAAAAAAAAAAGGTCTTAGCATAGCATATGAACTTTATGTTAAGCAAGATAATAATAATATTTATACAGTACTTTACATATTGCAAGCCCTTCCAAACTACTGTCGATGCACACTATTAATTTCTAGTGATTCAGCAATGACATCAGTGAGAGTCATACAGGAAGGCGTTTATTTCCATAGGGTACAGGAGATATGTAATATGTCATTAACACGAGCATCTCGTGATGAGGAAGGGGGTAAAAAGGGGGAAAATGAGATGCGATATTCTAATAAACTCAAAAGGTCAAGAAAATTTCTATTAGAATAGAAGTTTGGTGAAAAG
Organism: Taxidea taxus jeffersonii; assembly: GCA_003697995.1. Classification (NCBI taxonomy): domain Eukaryota; kingdom Metazoa; phylum Chordata; class Mammalia; order Carnivora; family Mustelidae; genus Taxidea; species Taxidea taxus. The sequence continues at coordinate 5,632 of ML099905.1, read as the reverse complement.
AGACTCTGGCAGGGGAGGGGGTGTGGCTGGTGGGGTGGGGTTGGGGGAAATTGTTGGGTGCTGAGAAGCCCCAGATTCCTTCTTGGGGCTTGGGAGTCCCTGAACAGTGAGCAGTGGAGTCCATGAAGCTAGACGCATTTTCCAAGTTTAAGGCTGAGTTCCGTCCGAAAGATCCAGCTAAGAGTTTCTCGTGTAAGAGCGAGGAGAGCAGAATGTAATCATTAGAGGTGCAGAAACATACCTAGAGCTAGTGGCATCGACATATGCTGTCCAGAAGTGGAAGGCAAAGTTAAACGGTGGGGCCAGAAATTAAGCCTTTGAAGATTTCTAAAAGGGTCTTGGAGACTGAGAGATGCTGTCACCAGACAGAAGCTGATAGGGGTGTTGAAGAGGAGAGCCCTACTGCTTAGAAATCATTACAGTTTTTTCTTACAAGTTTGGCAGGTTCTTGGTACAATTATAGAACTACACATGCATTTGGCGGATAGAGATGAATTATGTACTATGCATGTAATTACATGTAGCAAAATGTGTACTTTTATTTGGTGGGTATTTACATAGTAGAATGAATAGTGTACTTAGAAATAATTAACATAAAGTATTATTTAAAAAACAAAACAATTAAAAGTAGTTTGGTTGTCTTGAGCTCTCCCCCTCTAAAAAAAAAAAAAAAAAAAGGATCTGGAATCTTCCTTTTATTTATTCCAGTAGTCTATGCCAAATTGTTCTGGAAGGCAGTCGCCAAAGACAAAAGGAAGACAAAGTAATTTCCTTCTGTTATTCATCCTCTTTTGATTTAAGGAAAAGGCCTCTTCAAATTTAAAGTGTCTCGAAACTTCTGTCTGGCCTTAGATATTCCTAAATTTAAAACATTTACACATTCAGTCAACTTGAATGAATACCTTGACATAATTTTCAACTTCTATCTCTGTAAAACTGAGATTTTTGGGGCACCTGGGTGGCTCGGTGGGTTAAGCCTCTGCCTTCAGCTCAGGTCATGATCTCAGGGTCCTGGGATCGAGCCCCCGCATCGGGCTCTCTGCTCAGCGGGGAGCCTGCTTCCCCCTTTCTCTCTGCCTGCCTCTCTGCCTCCTTGTGATCTCTGTCAGTCAAATAAATAAAATATTTAAAAAAAAAAAACATTGAGATCCTCTTAGGACTTATGGTTCATTTTTGCCCACGTACCACAAAGTAACCATGTGTTTATGTTCGTTTGTGAATAAATTATGATGTAAACATTTAACATCATGTTTGGCTTCTGCTGATCTGAAATATTTCTTGTTAAACACCATTCAAAACCAGTTCTAATTTGGGTGCAAAAATATTCAGAAAGCGAATGAAAGTTTCAGAATGAATTTCTTTAGTTTTCATCTCACATGGGATATCACACGGGATAGAAGATTTCTGAATTTTTTTTTATTATTCGTGGAGTTTAGATAATTTTCCAACTTTTTCTGGAGATAAGGTTTCTAGGTGAAACTTTGTTTTATGAGTCCATTATAAATAAGATCTTGGAACCTGACTCTTTTGTGAGAGATAGAGTATGGTTTTGTTTTTGTTTTGTTTTTTAATATAATGCTCTACATTGTGAGACATTAGTCACTCTGGAAGAATTTCTTGATGGTAAATTCCTTCAAAAAATTAGGTTAGGTGTATCAGAACAATTACTAACCTAGAATCTTTGGGGCTGCGAATGAGGACCAGTTTAGTCATCATCAACCCACATGGTATTTTAGAGAATTTGCCGTTTTTCACCTTAGCATTTAATTAACTATGTGTAAATGTCAGGAGATAGGAGGGTCCGCTGATGCCAAGAGGGTAGGAGAATGTAAATTTCTAAAAGTACTTTACCATTTTCTGTAATTTATTTATTTATCTATTTTTTAAGATTTTATTTATTTATTTGACAGACAGATCACAAGTAGGCAGAGGCAGGCAGAGAGAGAGAGGGGGAAGCAGGCTCTCCGCTGAGCAGAGAGCCCGATGCGGGACTCGATCCCAGGACCCCGAGATCATAACCCGAGCCGAAGGCAGCGGCTTAACCCACTGAGCCACCCAGGTGCCCTGTAATTTATATCCATCAGTATTATCACACCCCCAAGACGGCCACTGTAGTTTTCTGACAGGGGGTCAGAAAAGAAATTTAGGAATTCTGGACTCAGATCCTCGTTGTTAGTTGCCTTATTTGGTGTTAAGTTGTATTTCATTTAAAGGTGTCAAGAACAAACATAGTTTTGGTTACCCCCCGCCCCCGCCACCTCTCCCCCCCATCTGGTTACGTGGGGCTTGATTTTTTGAAAGCTGAGGTTGGAGAATTAGTCACAAACTAGGGAACTGTGAGCTTTCTTTTCCTAAAGGGAGAGCCTGGACCTCAACAAGTGAGCACAATGCCTCTGGATTGTTTTCCTTGTGCTCCACTGTAAGAAAATGACTTTTCATCAAGATGCTTCTCTGTGGTGGGCCAGTTATGTTGCTAACCAACCTCTGTTCTAACGGGTTCTAGCCATCATCTTACTGTCTTTGTGGGTCCTAATGGAGGTCCAAGTCCTAAAGCCTTTCCATCTTCTGAATATTTTATACAGTAGATCTACTACGTTTGCATGTCAGCGAGTCCTAACCTACCGTGGTGAGACAGTCAAGTTGAAAAAAATAAGGAAGAAAATAGTCTTTAGAAATAGCTGTTATTTCTTCTGATCCTATGTCTACACTCAAGAAGAATAAAATTGTACTGCTGATTACTTCACTCTGCTAAGATAATTTTTGATCAGTGGTTTATTTTGAATATGCCATTTTAAAGTGGTAACCTTTTGTGGTGCTGGGAAAGTTATTCCAACCCCTCCTTCCCCCCTTCCCCCCGCCCCAAGAGATCAAGAAGCCTTTTATAACACAAAACTTTGATAGAAGACATCTAAATGTTATTTAAATAGAACCTGACCTCTGGGCCACTTGTTTCTGCACTAAGACAAGTTAGCATGCAAATAATATAAATATAACCAGAAATGTAATAAGGGTATCTAATACTCATCAAATGTATTTCTAAAATACTGCAATGGATTCAGAACCCTGAATTCCAACCAGATGTACTTCTGGAGTATTACACAGGTCATATATATTTCACTTTTTTTTTTTTTTTTTTTTTTTGTTAAACCAGGGGATCGACATGATAATTAGATTGAGAACATCTGCACCAAATCCAAACCATTTCCCTGATCCTTCCTTGAGCCTTCCCCACGGGGGGGTTTTTTTTTTTTTTTCCTTTAAGCCCTTGCACATTTTATTTGTCTAGCCACCTTTAGGGCAATTCCCAGGTCTCGCCTGCCTGCCACCGCACAAATAGGAGGGGAACGCGGACGTACCCCCCAAGAGTAGGGTACGGGGGTGGGGGGTGCAGGGTTAGATGTGGCGTCTCCTCAGGACAGGGGTCCCCAGAGGTGGCAGAGCAGTTTCCCGCTCGGGGCCTGGCTCCGGGACAGGGCGTGGCCAGGCGCGGGGCGCGGGGCGCGCGGGTGGGCACGTGCGCGGGGACCCGAGGACGCGAGTGTCGGGGCGCCGCTGCCCTCTACCGGGCGGCGCGGTCGGAGCTGCTGTGCGGCCGCCTGCCGACTGCGCGCGCGGGCTCGGGCGCCCCACACCCAGGCGGTCCTCGGCGTTCCCGAGGTCGCCACTGCCTTGCCCGGCGCCACAGCATCTGGGGCCGAGGCTCGCGGCGCCCCCCACCCACCTGCTTGCTGCCCCTCCTGCCAGTCGAAGCCTAGACGGGGACGCCGAGGGAACCCCCCGGTTGACCTCGGGAGCTGCGCGTTGAAACCACTGAGGCTCCTGGCAGGCAGCGCGAGACCTGGGGCACGTGTGTTCTCTACATCTTGTGGCCTTTCATTTCCAGGCCCTTCGGTTTAAACGCGCTTAATTCAGCCCCATGGATCAGCGCTGAGCCCTCGAACTCAGTGGAAAGCAGTTCTGTCCCACTTACATGTTTTATTTTTTATTCCATACGAATTTTATTTACATGTAATTTTCAAGATCAAGGAATTTGGGGGTTTAACTAATTACACGTCAAGTGAAGTGCGGGAGAGCGCGAGTACAGGAAAGTCCTGGACAGTCAAACTCACACGTGTGTATCATCAACCGAAGAGGACGATCATAAAACGTGGGCTTTTGCCCGGTTTCTGCGAGAAAAGAAATCAAAAGCGAATTGGGTTTAATTTTAGCATTTCTGTAAACCAGGGACCCTGCTCTCTGCTGTAAGTGCACCTACTCCTTCCAAGTTTCTGCACCAGGAGTGCAAACCCAAGTGTCTGAACTGCAGGAAGCTTTCAGGGCTGTTCCGCTGAAGCTTGCGGGGACACACAACGGTGCGCCACGACTTTGCCTGCCTTGGCCTAAGCGGGCGCAGCTCGGGCGGGTGGGGGCCGTTCGGACCTTGGGGCGCACCTCGGTGCGTCTCGGGGACCGCGCTGCCACCGTTTCGGGCGTTAACGGGTGCAGCGACAAGGGGGTCAGGGCTGGTTTCACCCCAACTCCACTCCCCCCAACTTGAAACGCCGTCCCCGACAGGCTCGGCCTGAATCCGGCCGGGGCCCAGGCTGGGGGGGGGGGTGTGCGGCGGCCGCGGTGGGCCGGGTCCGCGCGGGGTCGGGGCTGGGGCAGGTGGTCGCCGCGGCTTGGCGCGCTCGGGGCCCGCAGGAGGGCGAGCGAAAGCGGCGCGGCTCCGGCGCCTGCCCGGACGCGGCCGAAAGCCCCCGACCCAGGGCCCGGGAGGGGCTGCGTTCGGCAGCCGCCGGCCCCTGAGACCCCCGGGGGCCCGAAGCACGCCCCAGGTGAGCCCGGCCCGGGGCCTCCCGCGGGGGCCCAGGCGCCCCTCCCGCCGCCCTCCAGCGCCCCCTCGGGGCCGGGCCGGCGGCCGCCGTCGCCCGCTGGGGCCCGGGGGCCCGGGAGGGGCGGGGGTCGCGGGCCGGGCGCCGGGCGCCGCGGGGGGAGGGGGCAGGGGCCGCACGCGCCAGGCCCCGCGGCGGCTGCCGCACCCTCGGGCTCCGACTCCGGCTCCGGCTCGGGCTCGCCATGGCTGCGGCGGCGCCGTGAGGAGGAGTCCGCGTCCTCCGTGGCGGCGGCGGCGGCCGGCTCCAGGCCGGGTTTTGGCGCCGCCCGCCTGCTGCCTCCTGGCGGCTCCTGAACTCCAGCCCCCTCTCTATCAGCCTCTCACTCCGTCTCAATATGTCTCAAGATGGCGGCCAATGTGGGATCGATGTTTCAATATTGGAAGCGCTTTGATTTACAGCAGCTGCAGGTCAGGCTTCTGCTCGCTCGGCCTCTCGCCCGGGGGTGGGGGCTGCGGGCGGTCGCGGCCTCCCCCGGGGCCCCGGGCTGCCCGGCCGCCGGGGGGCCGCGGCGGCGGGGAGGAGGGGGGTGCCGGGGAAAGCGGGGCCGAGTCGGGGACAAGTCCCTCTCGCTCCCCGGCCCCCATTGATAACTCGCTTGATCAGAAATTGATCCTCTTTGTTCAATTCATCGATCAGCCCAAGATGGCGCCGGGAGCCGCCGCCGCCACCGCTGCCCCCGGTGTCGGCCCCCACCCCGGGCGCCCCCCCGGCCCTGCGCCGCCGCCACCGCCGCCGCCGCCGCCGCGGGACCGGGG
>ML099904.1:0-18520 GCA_003697995.1 Taxidea taxus jeffersonii | reverse complement strand
TTCTTTTTTTTTTTTAAGATTTTATTTATTTATTTGTTAGAGAGAGAGAGAGAGAGAGAGCACAGGCAGACAGAGTGGCAGGCAGAGGCAGAGGGAGAAGCAGGCTCCCTGCTGAGCAAGGAGTCCGATGTGGGACTCGATCCCAGGACACTGGGATCATGACCTGAGCCGAACGAAGGCAGCCGCTCAACCAACTGAGCCACCCAGGCGTCCCGAAAGGATTCTCTATATAATTTACAATCTATTTGATCTGTGGAATACTCTTATCCTTCCTGAGTTCAGCACAACTTCGAATAATCCATTTTACTCAGACCACCTAAACTGTTAAAACAAACAAACACAGCTCCTTTCTTCAGCACCTGATGAGAGATTCTGGCACATCATAGGCACCCAAATTGTTTGCTAAGGGAATGAAAAAAAACAGATACATTTCCAAATAAGAAGTGAGGAATTAAAAGTACTCTGCTCTAATCATTCAGTCACTAAGACATTTAAAAAGACCTATACAATGTACACAATACTGGATTAATATTGTTATATGTATTTTTCTTAAAAAGATTCTTAAGAGTTTATTGATGTTGACTCAATAATCCTCATGGAAACCTCTGTGTTACTTCCTAATTCACTTAACAAGTTATCTAAGTCAAGTGGTAATAACTCATTCCTTACTTCTTATTCCAGAAGTTTCTAGTATTAAGACTTTAGATTTTCAAACATAAACATAAATCACAATCACCCTGGACTCTTTTAAAGTATAAATGGAAATCCCCTCAATAAGAATCCCCAGGGATAGGGCCTGGATATTTATAACTGGAAAAGCCCTATAGGTGACTTTAGTAAGAGCCAGGAGGAAAATGACATGAATGCACAGAATGAATTAAGTTTACTAAAACTTTTCACACATTTCTGGTAACTTTAGTTATCCACAGTGCTCATTCACAATAAAACGAGATTCAAAGGGGCAATGGAACAAAGTATAGCATGTAAAAAAGAATAGCATGTCATTAAGGATGAGACAATGAAGCAATTATAAGCATCAAAAAAAACCACAAAAAACAAAAAACATTTAAAGTCTACCAGTCAGGAATTTTCAGGGTTAAGAGGTGGGGAAAGCCCTAATATCTCAGATCTTCCAAAGGGCTTCATTATAATACATACGATTTTTTAAAAAATGTTTACATCATCAACACAGACATTAGACTAGGCGTTAGCGTTCAAATGCACGATATATATTTAAAAAGAACACAACACATTAAAGATTTCCAACAAAGTTGTTAACATTAAATTTGACATTAAAATGATTTTATTATATAGAAAAATTTACTTTCATAAAACAGCTTAATCCATGACGGCACCAAATACCTTGACCAAGCTAACATTCCCTAGCTTGACTCTCCTCTTCTTCAGATATGTTGCCAAATGTATTTTGGCAATTTTTAAGTTTCAAATCTATCTCTGCCATACAACAAAGGCTTAGAAAGCAATTATTGTTTAAAATCCATGGCAACTAATGATGACATAACAATATAGTACTTCTCACTACAGAGACGCTCTTGAAAGGAGTCACATGGATGTGTAAGCTCTAACATTTTAACTACGAGTCTATCATGTTAGTTATATTTTCTGTACAGATCCCCAATCTAATATGACACAATGATGGCACATACCCAAAATATTCATGATGGAAAAATTCAAGGTCTGGGAAAGATTTTGGGAGAGAGTAGAGTCCTCTAAACATAGTAAATTATACTTCTTTATGAAACTTAGAACTGTCTTTAAGGAATTTAAAACAAGCAACACATTGATTTATAAATGTGATATAAGCTTTTCTTTTCTTACAAAACGACAGAACCAGTTACTTTAATGAAAAATATGAAGTGTAAATTTTTAAAAACATACTTGAGAAAATGTAAATTAACTCACTGGTTCTGCCTCAAATTCTAAGACATCAGACACCAAAACCATTTATCTGGACACTGCAGATCAGTATTAGAAAACAGTCACAACCATTCTCTGTTACATTTAATATGTCAGGACAGTTTAAAAATAACTGTTTTTGTTATTCTCACCCCCTCATTTTCCATATATTATTTCTAGTTATTTCACTCTCCTAGGAATTCCCTAAAAAGACCTCCCCCAAACATTCTTACATAATATACTTAAAATATGCCAAATCTTTCATTTAGCAATTACAGATATAAATTTACATAATACCCTTAAAATATTCTAATACATTATGAGTTTATCTACAAATTAGACAAGCAAAATAGCTTTAAACCTCTAAAAATCTGATATGCACTTAGAAACACCTGAACATAGCACCAAATTAAGACTTCAAGTACTTCCCTACTAGAAGATAATAATCTGGTTTTAGCCAGAATTTTAGGATACATTACATTCAAGAATAGTACCAGGAAAAAAAATGGCAATAAAATATCAAGGACAAGGTAGAACATAAACTGTTTTTTTTTTTTAAAGATTTTATTCCCCATAGGTTAGCGGTGAACCCAAAGTAACAATCACTATCGCAATATTATAAATTAATTTTTTCCTCAAAACCATGTATTGCTCTATATGCTAAAAATTTGATTTACTCATTAATGTAAAACAACAACAACAACAAAGTAACATAAGTCACTGAGAAAAAAATTAACCCCAAGAAAACAAAGGGAAGGAGAAAGGAGGGGAGGGATTTCACAAACCATGAAATATAAAATAATTATGGGAGAAAAAGTTTAGTATGGCCATTATCTAAAGAAATTAAAATTTAAACTATAATGAAATGTCCATCTTAAGCTACAAAAAACAAAGTCTCACACTTAAAAGTACAGACAGGACACACCTCAAGTCCACTACAGGTAACAATGTAACTGGTACAACATTTCCGGAAGGAGCCACTTCATCAACACTTTTGAAAAATTCATGCCCTCTGACTGACGACTGATTCAGTAACACATGAAGATCTACACACAATTTAAGTGCAGCATGATTTAAAATGACGGCAAAGATAACACAACTTCCAACAACATAGCAATCACCAAATATAATGTGATACATCATAAAATATTATGTAGCTGGTAAAATCTAAAATCTTTATAAAAACCATTAATAACTTCAAATGTAAAAATTGCTTACACACATAAAAATTAGGACATTCAATCAATCAATTTATGTACACAAATTTGAATACAGAAAGGGAATACGTCAGAAAATTATGTTAGCTATCTCTGGCAATATGACTATGGGTTATTATAGTCTCTATATTTTTCAAATTTTTCTATAGTAGGTATACATATATATCCCAAAAGCTGTGATATGTTGTTAATGTTTACCAACAGAGTAAGGAGTCAGGTGGTGGGAAGTGTTTGTTGATATTCAAGGTGTAAATATTCTCACAATGGCTAATTTTAAGTTACTAATGATTTTAGCACTGGCTTGCAAAATTCCTGTAAACTTTAGCAAGCTCTGGCAAGCCAATACAAGCTGGCTCCAGCCCACCACCGAGTACAAAAATAGACAAATTATATAAATAATGATGATGATGAGCTAAATCACAAATGCAAACATAAGGAGCCATCAAAATTAAAAGGTCATGTTATATTATGATAAAAAAAAAATTCTTCTTCACTATATGAGGGAAAACAAAAGATGAAAAATAACTATAAAGATGTAAACCTACCACTCAGAATTCAGAGATGTCGTAGGAATACCAAAATGCTACCTACAGTCAACTATTACTATACCAAAGAGGAAAAGAGCAGGCAATTACCACTAGCATTTACTAAGTCACTTATTTACTAATCTGTTCATTTACCCATCAAGTATTTATTAAGGGCTGATTATGCCTACTATTCCAGGCTCTTGGGATATAACTGTGAATAACATAACCCCTGCCCTCATGGAGCTTACATTCTAGCACAGGTATCCAACAACCTTTCCCTGACAAATAACTGGTGTTGAATTTTCTAGAAATCGTAATATTAAAATAAGTAAAACTAATATAAATGAGAAGCAAGGGCAGATAAGAGACATGTGGAAAAGGAAAAGTTTGTTTTTAGAAAAAAGACATGCTTAAAAAAGTAGAAAAATTAAAACCAATGGCCCACCACCTCCATGCAGACATGTATCCCATCCTCCTGGAGATTCTGATACAAGATTCCAACTTCACTATGCCACGTGAGATTTTTAATGTTTGCCTTATGGTCCAGCCAGGTTCCTGCCCATAAGATTAACCAAAAGTTTGGGATTAGGAGGTTAGGGACCACCACCTTAATATATTCTCTTACTTTTGCAGGAGAACGTTGTTTCCGTTTCTTCTTTTTCTGTAAGTCTACTGGCTCTCTGATTTGTTTTTTGTCTCTCATCAGTTGCTCAGATACATCAGTAAAAGTAATTTCCTGCTTTACACTTATCTGTTAAAACAAAAAAGCCAATTTTAGAAATAAACAAAAAGTCCATTATGACAAAGCCACTGCATGTTTAATCCTTTGCTAAACCTACATATAGGTGCTTCCAAAATAATTGTGTGTGTGTGTGTGTGTGTGTGTGTGCAATAGTATGTTGGAAGAGTTCATTAAGAGGCAACAGAGTAATAAGAGTCAAGAGTATATAAATTATGAAACAGACTAAGATTTTGCAAAAATCTATCTAGAAGATTAAAGATATCATGGGGAAGGATTCTAAGACCAAAGAGCACAAAAAGAGGTTTAAATTTGAAAAATCAGTAAAATATTGGGGGAATAAAGGGTATTCAGACTTCACAGCAGGCTTTGCCTCCATTTATAAAATACAAAATTCTAAAAGGTAAACACATTAGAAGAAAGATAAGACAAACAATGAAAATTTAATTATCTTTAAACTCAACACTCTGACAATATCTTAGCTTAGCCTGTACTTTCCTGGCCTATATATCAAATCATCACCAAATAAAGATGTTTATAGAACTGGATATGATTCTAATCTAATGACACAACAAATAAAACTACAAAAATGTTATCCCATCTTCAGTTCTCTTGTCTTCACAGATAAGAAAAGAGATGCTTGTCCTAAAAGAAAGAAACAAAAAACAGAAATGCATGAAGGTTCTTACATCACTAACGGTAGTGCCAATTCTCATCACAACTGATCACACTCGGTCATCTGCTCTTTCATACTACATTTTCCATCTATCCTTGAAATGAAAACACAAGAATCTTAAAATTAAAAAACCTTTCAACTCAACAGGCTATGAACCACATTAAACATCCTTGACCTTTTCACCATGTAAGGACACAACAACTGGAAGAGGGCCTTCACCCTACCATGCTGGCACCCTGACCCTAGACTTCCAGCCTCCAGGACTGTGAGAAATAAATCTCTGTTCAATAAATAGAAGCTGAAATAAATAAATAACTCCTTAAAAACAATCCAGAAACTACCATGTACGAGTGGCTACATTTTTCAAAACACACGCTAAAAAAAGTGGTGCAAAACATTATAAACATCTTACAGATTCACAGTATAAAGTTGGAAGACAGCTGTGTAGAAAGGGTTCATGAGGAAAATGCAACATAAGGCAGGGATTTCAGGCTGACAAAATAAGGAACTGGAAGCTCTCATAACTTCCTGAAGTGTAGGCATTTTAAGAATCACAAATCAAGAAGAACCCTGGCACAAAAACAGGATGTAAATGATTCTTGGGCTAATAATTATATCAAGTTATAGAATAATACTAGCGAACCTTCCCATGGCTTCTTTTGGTATCATTACTTGGGACATAAAATAAAATGGTAAAATCACCACCAACAAGGCTTTGGAATACAGACATGTTGCCACCTCTAAAGTGATGTGTACTGAAATACAAAATTTGGGTTGGGTGTGAGACAGAAGAGATGATTACAGACTATGTAATAAGCAGCTGCTGAATTGCGCTGTCCTATTTTGCAGGGGCACCAAAAAGTAATTCCAATATTTCCATCAGCTTCTAAATTGCAAAGAAACCATGAAAATGTAGCATGCAGCAGTAAGAAACAGAGGAATTATTTTTAGCAAAAGTGCCAAGTAGAGTATAAGACAAATTCACAAATAAATTCTGCAATTAACAGATATTCACAAACCAAGGAAGAGCCTTTATGTATAAACACTGGAAAAGATTAACAAATGTATCTAAACCTTTCAGTTATTTCCACATACATGGAAAGTGATTTTTTTTTTTTAAAGATTTATTTATTTACTTGTCAGAGAGAGCACACAAGCAGGGGGAGTGGCAGGCAGAGGGAGAAGCAGGCTCCCCACCGAGCATGGAGGCTAACGTGGGACTCAATCCCAGGACCTGGAATCAAGACCCAAGGGGAAGGCAGATAATTAACGACTGAGTCACCCAGGCGTCCCTGGAAAGAAATATTTGTACTAGCATTCTCAAATATAAGGCACACTTTTAACATATGAAAGCCCAGCCTCAAACCTGGAAGTATCAACTAATCAAAACATTGTGAATGTCAAGCACAAAGGAAGTTACATTTTTATAATGCATGAATAAACTTATTACCCATAAATGGAATAAATTAAACTCCTCTATATATAACATAACCACGCACTGAAGTACACAGATCCAGCCTAAGGTGCTTAGAAAAGATGAAGGTAACTCTAAACCATAAAGAGATAGACAGGTTTGGTAATAAGTCAGCTAGAAAGAATGAATTGCAAAAAAGTCTGAGAAAACTTAGTCTCCTTTGGTTTTAAGAAGACAAGTGTACTCTATAAAAAACTGACAACTTTTTTTTTTTTAAAGTGGGCTCCATGGCCAGCATAGAACTGTCTATATTTGAGACCTGAATTTCAATGCTGTTCTCACTACTAACCCAGAAATACCATCAAACTGTCAATCAGCCTAACTATCCTTCTTTCATAAGATCTGACTAAACCCAGGCTCTTCTCCACCTAAATAAAACCTGAAGCCCCCTTTAGATCTCTCACTTTGAGATTAGGGAAACTGTCAAGCATGACTGCCATATCATATCTACCTTCCATACTTCTCTAACTTCTTCCCCAACACCTTCAGAAGAGGTAGAATCCTATAATGTATACCTCCTCACCCCTTGCCACAGCCCAAGCTGGTTCTTTCAGCTACTTCTAAAATGTATCTCTTAATTATCCTGATGTTTTCTTCATTTTTTTATCTCTTTCACTTCATTCTCCTGACCTTAGATATAAAGAGGCCTCTCTACCTTGAAAAATACCCCTCTCTTGATTCCCATGACCACTAGTAACTCGAGCCCAGAATCCAGAATGACTCTTTCAAGACTTACTTCAGCTCTGGCCCAAAAATAAAAACAAATTATCCCACTTTTACATTTAACTATTTCATGCACTTGTTATCTTGATTATCTACAAGTAAGATATTCTTCTTTGGTATTTCCCATAACAGCTTTACTCATTTACTCGTGCAACAGCTACTAAGTGTTTGCAGTGTGCTAAACTCAGTCTAAAATAATTCAACAAAAGCTTTAAATTCACTAAATTCTAATATGTACAGAGCACAATTCTAGATACTGAGAATTCATTCTAAATATAAGGTCTGCTTTTCAAAGGCCTTAAAAATGTACACAGGGAGTTCTGATGCATAACAACAACAACAACCAAAAACACCTAGCAATTCAAGATTGTACATATTAGGCAGAGAGAATAAGGGCAGGAATCAAAAGGAAAATTAATGAGATTGGAAGTAACCGCAAAAGGCTTCATGAATCAAATAAGAGACTTAACCAGAGCTGCAGGTTTAGTATATATATCCCCCTTTTATTTTTGCCTTCCAACCCTGCTACCCTTCCAAACTTCTTTCTTCCAGACTCAATAATGTTAATAAGTGATATAACAAATGTGAAATGTGCTAAAATAAATTTGCCAGACACTGTGCAATAAATATTTCATTTGGGTTACACATTTTAGGCTACCCTCTACCCATAATTCCCAGGTAAGGTTTATTTTAAACTCTTCCTTTTCTTCATTCTCAGTATTTTACATTCATATCCAGCAACATCCATTTCACTCTGATTAACTTTATCAACCTTGCTGCCTTACAACATTATCATCTCCCTCATTTGTTCTCCCATGAAAAAATTAATATATAACTGTTTTGGGGGGCACCTGGGTAGTTCAGTCTGCCTTCAACTCAGGTCATGATCTCAGGGTCCTGCGATTGAGTCCTGCATTGGCAATCCCTGCTCAGCGGGGAGTCTGCTTCTCCCTCTCTCCCATCCCCATTGTTCCTGAGCACATGTATGCACACGTGCACTTCTCTCTCTCCCCCTCTCAAATAAAATCTTAAAAAAACAAGACAAAACTGTTTTCCTGTCATCACCAGTCAGGAATCACCTGTCATCCCAGTGAGGAATCTACAATAGCTCCTTGTTGCCCCTGGTATCAATTATACTCTCTCCAGCTCAGCTTTCAAGATTCTCTATGATTGACTTTACAGAAAAGACCTAGGTCATTTGGCAGGAGTAGCTCTCCTTACCACTTCTCACCTCTCTTCTTTATTTCTGGAGCCATATGTTCCTTTCAATTTTTAATTTCCTCTGTACTCTGTGCTACTGACTCAATTCCTATCTCCAAGGTTCTGCTGTTTCACTGCCTTTCTAAAATAATCTTCCTTACTCTATCAGCTACATCTTCTCTGCCTAAAAGCACACTTACATTTCCTCTATAAAATTATTTCTCATGAACCACAATTTTTCTAACAACTTCCTTCTTCTTATGGCTAAACTTTTACAACGAATAATCTGTGATAAGAAAACCAACACGGGGCTCAGTGGGTTAAAGCCTCTGCCTTCGGCTCAGATCATGATCCCAGGGTCCTGGGATCGAGCCCCACATCAGGCTCTCTGCTCCATGGAGAGCCTGCTTCCTCCTCTCTCTCTGCCTGCCTCACTGCCTACTTGTGATCTATGCCTGTCAAATTAATAAATAAAACCTTTAAAAAAAAAATAAAAGAATAGCGACAAAATAACTGCCCCCAAATTTAGAGAAATGGTTATTCCTGAGAGTAAATGTAATACACAGCCATATAAAAAGGATCTGTTTTTCACTAGAAGGGAATTATTTCAAAGTACTGCATCCAGGAAACAAAATCAAGGTGACTGTAAATGTAACAAGTGTTTGAATATAAAAATAAAGATATAATAAATTAACTGTACTGTAAACATACTGCCTACAGAAAGAATATTAGCTATACTGAGGAATACTCCTAGAATCTGGAATAGAGAAAGTTAAGACCAAGAAAAAGAGAGTGAGTGTGTGAGTGAGTGAGTGAGTGTGTGTGTGTGTATTCCCAGGATAGTTTTGGCAAGAACAGTTAAATGTAACTGGTCAATAGGAATAGTTCTAAAGCTAAGCTTGCCAAGTCACAGAATAGGGCAAGGAAAGGAAGCAGCACATGGGAATAGGCCCTTTGTGTGATTCATGAACTATAACCTTCCCTTCTGCCTGACCCATGATTGCATTCAAAATTTTGAATGGAGCTACATTTGTCAGGATTTGACAAGGTCCACAGTGATCTTTTGATTTTGAATGGTTCAGGGATCCATAGTTCACAGCAAATATTCTAGTCTGTTCCTCTATATTTCTTATGATAAATGTGCATCTGGGCTGCAATGCTAGCAGCTTAATAAATTAGATAACTATAAGACAAAGTAGATGAAGTGCTCAAATCAAGTTTTCTTACATGAGATAGTACGCTGACTTCCCCCATTCTACCTGGACATTCCATTCTTTCAACTTCCATAAAATCATGACTTAAGTTCTCTCCTAGTCCTCATGGAAGTTTTCTGAATCTATCCTTCTAATATATATATATATATAATATACATATAGATAGATACATCTATATATATATATCCTTATATATATGTATACACATCTATATATACATATGTATGTGTGCATATATATATATATATATCTTCATTTATATATATATCTTCATTTTGTAAGAATTTCAGTAAATCTTTATCAGTGGTTCTCAAAGTATAGTCCAGGGACTCCTGAAGGTCCCTGGCACCCTTTCGGGTTGTCCATGCGATCAGAAATACTTCCATAGTCATACCAGTTTTTTTCCACTCTCCTCTCATGAATACATAGTGGCATTTTTCAGAAGCTAACATGTGGTGTCACCACAGAGTGAATGTATTAGCAAATATGAGAATCCAGTTATGTTATAATAAGCCAGGTAATACGCATATTAATAAAACTGTAAAACAAAGTCTCTCTAATTTTTTTCATTTTAGAAAACAAGGTTTTATTTCATTAAAAATGTTATATGTTATTTTTCACAGAACTAGAACATATAATACTGAAATGTACAGGAAACCAAAAAGACCCCATGTATCAAAAGCAATCTTGAGAAAGCAGAACAAACCCAGCAGTATCACAATCCCAAATTTCAAGATACACTACTAAGCTACAGTAATTAAAACAGTATGGTTCTGGCACAAAAACAGATACACAGATCAGTGGAACAGAAAAGAGACTCCAGAAATAAAGCCACAATTATATGGTTAATTGATCTATGACAAAGGAGGCAAGAACATGCAATGGGGAAAAGACAGTATAATAAATAGTGCTGGGAAAACTAAGCAGCTACAGGCAAAAGAATGAAACTGGACCATTTTCTTACACCATACACAAAAATAAATTCACAATGGATTAAAGACCTAAATGTGAAAGCTAATACTATAAAACCCCCAAACAAAAACTCAGGCAGTAACCTCTTTGTCATCAGCTGGCCAGAGAAACATTTTTCTAGATATATCTCCTCAGGCAAGGACAAAAGCAAAAGTAAAGTATTAGGATTACATCAAAATAAAAAGCTTTTGCACAGCAAAAAAGAAATCAACAAAATGAAAAGGCAACCTACTGAAGGGAGAAGACACCTTCACAAGATATATCTGATAAGGGATTAACACCCAAAGTATATAAAGAACTTACACGACTCAATACCAAAACAAAACAAACCCAAAACCCCACAAATGATACAATTAAAAAGTGGTGAAGGACGTGAATAAATGTTTTTCCAATGAAGACATACAGAGGGTCAAAAGACACAAAAAGGTGCTCCTTAATCATCAGAAAAATGCAAATCAAAATTACAATGATAAGAAAAGAAAAAAGAAGTATCACCCCATAGCTAACGAATTGGCTAGAAGCAAAAGAAAAGAAATAACAAGTATTGGTCAGGATGTGGAGAAAAAGAAACCCTCATGCAATGTCAGTGGAATCCGAACTGTTGCAGCCACTGTGGAAAAGAGTATGGAGGTTCTTCAAAAAATTAAAAACTGAAATATTTTACAATCCAGTAATTCCACTCCTGGCTATTTACCCAAAGAAAGCAAAAACACTAATTTGAAAAGATATATGTACCCCTATGTTTACTGCAGCATTATTTATAATAGCCAACATATGGAAGCAACCATATGGAAATGTCCAATGCTGGATAAATGGATAAAGATGTGCTACATGCATGCATAATGGAGTATTACTCAGTCATAAAGAAATAATGAGATCGTGCCATTTGCAACATCAACAGACCTATGGGATATTATGCTAAGTGAAATAAATTAGACAGAGAAAGAAAAATACCATATAATTTCATTTCTATGTGGAATCTAAGAAACAAATGTACAAACAAAACAAAAAAGCAGCAACAGATCCACAAATACAGAGAAAAGCTGGTGACTGCCAGCAGAAATGGCAGAGGGGGGAGGGGCAGAACAGGTGAAGAGGAGTGGGAGATACAGGCTTTCAGTTATGGAATGAATTAATAACAGGAATAGAAGATACAGCATAGTGATTATAGTCAGTGGTATTTAATAGCATTGCATGGTGACATATGGTAGCTACACTTGTGGTAAACAGAGCATAATACACAGAGCTGTCGAGAATCACTATGCTGTACACCTGAATCACGGGTATACAATGTGAGATTGTGTGCCAACTATGCTTCAACAAAAAAAATGAAAAAAGAAAACCTCTTGTTTAGAAGGCAGAAAAATACTGCAATTGGTGGGTACCAGTTAGCAGACAATTTCCCAATATTATTTTTTAAAGGTATGTTCTATGTTAACTTGCAATGGAATTTGTTATTTACAAATTAATAAATAAAATTTTCAATTTATAAAATGGTAAATAATGATCTATATAACCAACATAAGCAAGAGTTATTAGAGCATTCAAAATTTTTTAAGAGCAAGAGGGTTGTAAGACCAGAAATATTGAGAGCTGCTGACCTAGACACATCTTAACTATATTTTGTGTTCCCTTCCTCTTCTCCATTCGCTCTCTTTTAATAGGTACCTGGACTCCACCAACATAAAGAAATGAGTACAGATGGGTGTGCATGTATGAGTTAGCAGACATATATGTATTTCCTGGCTCTCTCTAACTGAGATTACAAAGGAGCAACGATATCTAACACACTTAGCACCCAGAACTTAGGTTCTAAACACCATTATCCAAATAAGAGGAATTGGGGCTCCTTGGAGAAGTGACTGATTTCAGAACTGGGCCAGAGGAAAATATAAGATGACCTTGCAATACCCTGTGGTACCAGAAACTAAAGAGCCAGAAAAAGGATGAGCATGTGTCCAAAGGACACAAGACCCAGTCTGGAGGAGCTCTTAACCAGCACAGCTGGAACAACTTGAGCAACAAAGAAATGACAGTACTGGATTGGAACTCATGGAATAAAATGAATACCCATGCTGTGAAAAACTGAAGTAACTGGAAAAAATAATACAGAAGAAGAGACAGCTACGATTAACATAAATACAGCAAGAAGGAGAAAAATACAAAAATCACAATTAGGTCAACACCACATTAACTACAACTGGCAGGGTCCATAATGAATGCTAAAACCAGTAGGTAGAAATTTTAGGAGAATCAAGTATTTAAACAGACTCAAAGATATCTTAACTACAAAGGGAAAAATAGAGACCTTATACTGGGGAAAACTGGCAGATACTACCTAAACAAAGAATCAAGGTTAGTATCACCAGTATTAAGATATACCAAATTTTGTATCAATATCACTTCTTTGGGGTTGTCAAAAATGCAGAGCTTCAACCTAATCATGAGAAAACATCAAACCCATACTGAGAGATATTCTACAAAATAACTGACAATACTCATCAAGTATCAAACGTCAAGGTCATAGAAGACAAGGAAAGACTGAACTGCCTCACAATGCAGGAGACTTAAGAAGATGCAAAAATTAAATGCAGTATAGGATCTTATACTGAATCCTCAAACAGAAAAAGGGTATTAGGGGTAAACAAATGAAATTCAAATAAGCCCTTAGTTTTACCAACATTAAGTTCCTGGTTTTGATAACTGTTATTATGGTTGAATAAGCTTTGATACGAGAGGAAGCTGTGTGATGGGTTTATATGCACTCAAAACTATTTCTACAACCTTTTTATGAATCTAAAATTATTACAAAATAAAAGTTAAGAAAATTTTGATTTTTCTAACTACAAAAATACTTAGCACCCCAAACTTACCATATAGTATACATTAAATATGTACAGATCTTCTGTGAATTATACATCAGTAACGTTTGTCTTCTAAAATTTGTAGTTTCTCCTCCTCAGCATGATAAACAAAGATTCATCTACCATTTACTGTGTACTGGGCACTGTCCACTGTTCTAGGTTCCTAGGTGCTAAGGCTACAGGATTATAGGGTGGAGGGTGAGGGGGAGGCAGGTGGCACATGCTCTCTAGCCCATATAGTCTATTACAGGTCATCTCAGTTTCACAGTAAAATTATTTTCATCCCATCTTAAGAATAAGAGAACTAAGGACCAGAAAAGTTAAGTCACTTGTCTAAAAATCCCATTAATTAAAAGGGGAAATCAAAATTGAAATCCAAGTCTTCCAAATCTAGCAACTAAAATCTTAACAGCTGTGATCTCTGAATTAATTATTACCTTCAAGTTGTCAATAAGGAAACTAAAACTTCAGAGAAGTGTCTTACCCAAACTATTATATTTCAACATTAGGACTTAAACCAAGATCTTGTATCTTTTAGTCCAGTGATATTTCCATTACTGTAACAGCTCCTTAATAAATCTGAATTATTAAAACTTATTTTAAAATAATTTTTATTTTATTTTTCCAAATAGGAACTACAGTTTGCTTGCTGCCAGAATGTGGAAAAATTTCTAGAGGTTCTAGAATGGCTACTATAAAAGGGAGAGAAAATAATTTTAAAAATAACAAAGTGAGGGACACCTGGGTGGGTCAGTCGGTTAAACATCTGTCCTCAACTCTGGCCATGATCCCAAGGTCCTGGAATCAAGTCCCACAACAGGCTCCTTGCTCAGCAGGGAACCTGCCTCCTCTGCCTGCCACTCCCGCTGCTTGTGCCCTCTCTGACAAATGCCTTTTAAAAAATAAATTTTAGGGGCACCTGGGTGGCTCGGTCGGTTAAGCCGCTGCCTTTGGCTCGGGTCATGATCTCAGGGTCCTGGGATTGAGTCCCACATCGGGCTCCCTGCTTGGCGAGGAGCCTGCTTCTCTCTCTGCCTCTGCCTGCCACTCTGCCTGCTCGTGTGCTCTCCCTTTCTCTCTCTCTCTCTCTCACACACACACACACAAATAAATAAATAAATAAATAAAATCTTTTAAAAAGTTTAATTAATAAATAAATAAAAACAAAGTGGACAAAATATCATCAATATATAGGTGAAGCATAAGACATGAGTTTCAATCCTACCTCTTCTAATTACTATCTGGCTGAACCTGGCTTCTAGTTGGAAAACTATGGAAAAACATGAAAAGCAAAGGTGGGGAGTTAAAGGAAATACAATCTAATTCCAAAAAATATTAATACCAGTGGGAGGCTGAACTAAAATTTAGTCATTTGGAACCTTCCTCACCTATACAATGGAGGAAATAATCCTCACAGAATTTCTGCAGAGTTAAAAGATATTATATATGTAAAGCAACTACAATACATAGCAGTTGATAGTAGACAGATTCTTGATGCCACTAATGATCATAATCATTTCATCTCTTAATCATGGTAGTAATAATATCCAGCAAATACACAACAGAAAATAAAATGAGATTACATCAAGAACACCTTGAAAACTTTCATTTTCTAAACAAATATTTATGGTTATTAATTAAAATACACTTACAGATGGGTTACCAATTTCTACAGACTATCTCCACCTAGACATCCTATTATCTAAATCAGTATTTCACATAAGAACCTCGTTCCAAATTCCCTGCCTTGCAATACGCTATATTACCTCAGTCTTCTGTTTAAAAGCGTCTTTTAATTTTCTTCTCCAAAGACAACCCAAAACCAAGACCAGTTGTTTTTATTTCCCTCAACATCATTTACAAATCTAGAAATTCTATTTCCTAGTTCCTATTCTAGATCATTTAGAAAGATATAAAGTTGGAAATCTCAGACACTACTAGAGGAAGAATAATTGGTCAACTTTTATGGTCTACAAATTGACCAGAATATATCAAAAGTGTAAGAAATCCACACTGAAGAAATAAACTCACGTGGCAACAATGTCTACATATAACATAACAACATTCTTTATGGTAGTAAAAAAAAGTGCAAACAGTCTAAGTATCCAGTAATAAAGACTGAGATAAATTATAACACTGCTATTTGACATTATACAGTTATAAAAAAATCTTAGTTTTGGATAATATTAATGACATAACGAAATGCTCATGGTGAGGAGTAAATATATAATTATGTAGATAAGTATATTTTACAATATTATACAAACACACAAATACATATGCAGCAAATTTTATACAAACACAAATACATACACAGAAAAGCAAACAAAAAGCAAACACTAAAATGCAACAACCAAATGTTAGTAGGGATTATCCTATAGTGACATTAACTATTTTTGCTATCGTCTTTATAGTTTTAGAATTTTTACATTTCCTCAACAAGTATGTGTTACTTTATAATCTTAAGATATTAAATCCAGTGTTAGTATGAATCCCTAGTATTCATTAAAAAAAAAACTGTTTATCATTAACTTAACATACTAAGTTGTTCTAAGAACTAAAACATTAAGCCAACGAAGTGAGACTGAAAAAACTTCTGTTGTGAGTGGGGGAAAAAAAGCCATCAAATAAACCTTGATCCCTATTGCACATCATCAGCAAAAATCAATTCCAAATGGATTATTAATCTAAATGGGATAGAAAAACCATAAAGCTTCCAGAAGTTAACAAAGTATCTCTGTGATTTTGGGGTAGGCAAAGAATTCTTAAATAGGATACATAAAACACTAACCAAAAGGAAAAGACTTATAAATTGAATGTTACTAACATTAGCTTCTATTTATCAAGAGTAAAAAGGCAAATCAGAATGAAAAAGAGGAGATATATACACAAAGATAAACAGATACCCAACAAACAGATAAAGTACTACAAATCTGTAAGAGAAAGAAACCTAATAGAAAAATGGACAAAAAATAAACATGTACCTTACCAAAAAATAATACCCAAATTGCCAGTAAGTATGAAACAGTACTAAATTTTGTTTTCAGTGAAACATAACCTAAAAATCACATTGCAAGACTACTACCCAATCAAAATGGCTAAAATTAAAAGGACTGACAATACCAAGTACCAAGGATATGGACAATTAATATAAACTGGCAAAACCATTTAAAAAAGCTTTTGCCAGTACCTTCTAAAGCGAAACATATGCAAACCTAGCAAATTCAATCCTAAGTACATAACCAACAAAAATGAGTATGTACATGCACCAAAAGACACATCCAAGAATATTCCCATCAGCACTTTTCATAGTAGCCCACATCCTGAAATAACCTATACGTCAATTATACTGCAATGGATAAATCTTGATATATTCACACAATTGATGCTTATGTAGAAATAAGAATAAACTATTACATGCAAAATGTGGATACATCTCACAAACTGAACCAAGGAAATCAGATCCTACAGAGTATATGAGTCTATTTATAATCAGTACAAAATCAGGTAAAACCACTAGAGCACACTAGAAGTGCTATGGTAGTGGTTAACTTCAGGAAATTAAAAAAGGGTTATGACTAAGAAGATGGGGAGGCCCTCTGAGATGCTAGTAATGTTCTATGCCTTGATCTGGGCAGTGGTTAATCAACTATTTTCACTTTTGAGAAAATTTCTCACTTACAATTTCTGTATAAAATGTTATACTTCAATAAAAGACATACACCTAGAGAAAGAGTATTACAAATGTGTAGGTACATACAGATATAAGTACAAGAAACATGCTCATATATATAGGCATCTATGTCTATATCTATATATAAGTATGATCCTTTCACCATTATTACTTTGTTCAAACAGATCTAGTAGTAACATAAATATCAATCAGTATTGCCTTAAATAAGGAACACCATTTAATCAGCTATCAGAATAAGTTTCATAAGCAATTACAAAATTTCTACAGGATGTGTTTTAAATAAACACAGCTAATTTCAAAAGCATATAAACAGCATTATCATCTAATCTACATAAAACAAAACATATGCAGGTTTTCATAATAGATTTTAAAACTATATTATATAAAAATAAATACACATACACACTCTGCATGTTTGTTAATAAATTAAAAATTTCCAGAAGGCTATCAATATTAGTAGGTATCTTTTGGGAATTAAATTAGGTCAATCTTTACCTTTTAGTTTGTTCTAAACTATTTTAATCTTCACAATGACTATGCGATCGTTTATAATAACCTACATCAGACCATTATGAGAAAACCAAAGTAGATCTCTCTGACACTGATCTAGCTAGGCTGACTCTATAGCCTTATCCATAATGATTTTCAATTTGTGTCCTACTGTCCTAAGTAAGAAAGTGTAACACTCATTCAGTACCACTGTCTCACAATTCCAGATTAAACATCAAAGATCAGACAGAACTGTATTAAACTTAAGAGACTGGCTATGTTATTAAAGTCATCTGGAGGGACACCTGGGTGGCTCAGTGGGTTAAGCCGCTGCCTTCGGCTCGGGTCATGATCCCAGAGTCCTGGGATCGAGTCCCGCATCTGGCTCTCTGCTCAGCAGGGAGCCTGCTTCTCCCCTCCCCTCTCTGCCTGCCTCTCTGCCTACTTGTGTGATCTCTGTCTGTCAAATAAATAAATAAAATCTTTAAAAAAAAAAAAAGTCATCTGGAAAGAAATCTTCTATTAATAATTTATGTCCAGGGGCGCCTGGGTGGTTCAGTGGGTTAAGCCTCTGCCTTAGGCCCAAGTCACGTTCTCAGAGTCCTGGGATTGAGCCTCACATCAGGCTCTGTGCTCAGCAGGGAGCCTGCTTCCCCTCCTCTCTCTGTCTGCCTCTCTGCCTACTTGTGATCCCTCTGTCAAATTAAAAAAAAAAAAAAATCTCAAACAGTATTAAAAAAATAATTTATGTCTACATAAAAGGCAAACAATAAATTAAATCAGGCAACTCAGAGCATGAAAGGATACTAAAAAA
>ML099903.1:3449-21510 GCA_003697995.1 Taxidea taxus jeffersonii | reverse complement strand
ATAACTAATCATAATAAATAAATTTGAAGTAGCAAATCATATGATCACCTCTATAGATGCTAAACAGCATTTTAAATATGTATTCTTGGGTTGCATGGGTGGCTCAGTCAGTTAAGAGTGTGACTCTTGGAGCACCTGGGTGGCTCAGTGGGTTGAGGCCTCTGCCTTCGGCTCAGGGCATGATCCCAGGGTTCTAGGATCGAGCCCTACATCGGGCTCTCTGCCCAGTGGGGAGCCTGCTTCCTCCCCCCTCTCTGCCTGCCTCTCTGCCTACTTGTGATCTCTGTCTGTCAAATAAATAAATAAAATCTTAAAAAAAAAAAAGAGTATGACTCTTGATCTCAGCTCAGGTCATGAACTTGGGGTCCTTAGGCTCCACACTGGGCATGGAGCCTGCTTAAGATTCTGTCTCTCCTTCTCCCTCTGCCCCTCCTCTCTCCTCTATAAATAAATAAATAAATAAGCATTCTTGAGAAAGTCTAGAGAAAAAAAATTCTAGTGAGAAAAATCTATCTCAGTCCAAAAGCCAACATCAAACTCAATGGGTAAACGCTAGAAAGATTTCTATTAGATTCTGAAACAAGACAAAGATGATCACTTGACTATTATTTAAACTCCACAAGACATATTAGTCAAATCAACTAGACAAAATAAATCAAAGGTGTGAAATTTGGAAGGGAGACATGTTGCAAGTGATATAATTGTATACCTAGAAAATCTAAGAAAATCAACTGCAAAACTACTACAAGTAATTTTTTAAAAAGGCACAGTAAACACATAGGGAATAAAATCAACATACAGAAATCAAGTTTTCTCAATATAAATGATATGATAGAAAAAATACCCTGTTTCTAATAGCAACAACAAAAAGTTAAATACCTTGGAATGAACATAACAAGAAATATTCAAGTCCTATGTGAAGAAAACTTTTAAACATTACTAAACACTTTCCAAAAGAAAACTTGAACAAGTAGAAATATAACATGTTCTTGGATAGGAATACTCAACATCACAAAAATGTCAGTTCTCCAGAACTTAATTACAATTTTTAATGTGAGTGACCCAACAGGCTTTTTTTTAACTAGATAAATTGATTCTAAAGTTTACCTAGAAAAGGAAAGGGGCAAGAATAATGGCAAAAAAATGTGAAAAAGAAGAGCAATGATGGTGGAGGTGGATCTGCACTACCAGATATTAAAAGATGTTATGAAGCCTCAGTAAGCAGAACAGTGTAATGTTAGTATAAACACAGACAGACAGCTAATGGAGTAGGATATAATTTCCAAAAACAGTTGTAAAATCATACACAGACACAATATAATAAAGCTGACATCTCATCATAGAAAATATGGATCACTAAATAAATGGTACTAGGACAAATGAGTAGCCACTTAGACAAAAATGAAGTTAAATCCATTCCTCATGTCTTACTGGGTTAATTTCAAATGCATAAAAGACTTAACTTTTCTAAAAAGTTTAAAAATAGGAAAAGAAAAATGGGAAAATACCTTTCATCTTATACTAAGTAAAAGTCTATTGCCCAAAATCCAGAAGCCATAAAGGATTACTAAATTCAACCATCCAAAAATATACTCTGATGTTTTAAAAACATAAGTCAAAAATAATAATAATAATAAACTTGGAGAAATGTTTTCATATCAGATCACAAAGGAATAATCTCCCTCACATACAAAAAGCCATTAGATATAAATAAGTAGTGACCAGTAACCCAAAAGAAAATAGGCAAAGGTTATGAATTAAAAGAAATATAAATTAATCTTCAACTTAAACATATGAAACAGGGACGCCTGGGTGGCTCAGTTGGTTAAGCAGCTGCCTTCAGCTCAGGTCATGATTCCAGCATCCTGGGATCGAGTCCCACATCGGGCTCCTTGTTAGGCAGGGAGCCTGCTTCTCCCTCTGCCTCTGCCTACCACTCTGTCTGCCTGTGCTCTCTCTCTCTCAAAAATAAATAAATAAAATATTTAAAAAAAAAAAACATATGAAACAAAAATTCAAAGGTTGACAACACACTCTCCTTGCAAGACTAGGGAAATAGGCATTCAAATATTAGTGGTAGGAGTGTATAAGGACATAAGTTCTACAAAAAGCAGTCTTAAAATGTCTATTTAAATTAAATACATAAAATTTTTTAACATGGATTGACTTTCATGTCTGAAAAATGACATTTGGACAAAGCCACTCAGCAATCTGTTTGTAGCAGCAAAAGATTAGAAGCAACTCAAATGTTCATCAGTAAATGGCTAGAAATAGAAATTTTGTGACATCCATAAAATAGAACATTATGCAGCTACAAAAAGGAATGAGGAAGCTCTATATGTTTTACATGGAAAGATCTCCAAGATACAATTTTTTGAGAGAGAGAAAGAGAGGGCAAGCAGCAGGCAGAAGGGGCTAGGTGGGGGCAGAGGAAGAGGGAGAGAGAGAATCTTCCGCAGTCTCCACACTCAGTATAGAGCCCAATACAAGGCTTGATCTCACAACCCTAAGATCATGACTTGAACTGAAATCAAGAGTTGGATGCTTAACTGATTGAGCCACCCAGGTGCCCCTCCAAGATGTACTTTGAAATGAGAAAAACAAAGTACAGAACAGTGGATATCCTGTCACCTCCTGTGTAAAGAAGAAAGAAAAACAATCTGTATTCATATTTGTTTATATACACACAAAGAATCCAGAAAGATAGAAAAGAAATTAAGGCGGTGACTGGGTAGATGGAGGTAGAAAATGGGAGTGAAGTTTTCAGTGATTATCTCTTTATACATTTTAATTATTGAGCCATGTGATTATATTGTCATAGAAAAAGAAGGAAGAGAAGAACTAGAGTGGAAGTGGTCTTTATTATCATGACCACCAAAGTAACTGAAAACTGAATGAAGTCTAGATCCCAACCATTTTTGAAAATCATGGAAATTTTCAGTGTTTATTCATAGTTCAACTTCAGCATAAAGTATAAGTGAATTTCTCCTTGTGCCACAGAATTGTTAACACCTGATTATGGTGAATTATTGTCCTGGACCAATTTAGGTAAAAGAGGCAACAGATAACAGGTTTTTAATTCTTGTGGCAACATTAATAAGTATTGCCTAAAGTCTGTGGGAAGAGAATGGGACAATCAACACACACACACATACACACACACACACACACACAGGTCAGTCTTTAAAATCATCATATAAGATTACATATTAGAGATGCCATTATCCTCTTGAATTAGCTCATAGAGCCTATTAATAAGATAACAAGTTAAGGTGTGACCTGTGATTCCTTGCAATTATCTGTTTAACCATTCTGCGATTTTCTTGCAGATAACTAACAATGCCCTTTCATTTATTACTAGGTCAACACAAGCCAGTTTGTCAATTCCTTCTTATTTCTAAAATATTGTTCATGTCAAGAAAAAAGGAAAATAAGGAGAAAAAGAAGAGGAAAGGATAGAGTTCATATATCTTAAATAAAAAACTGGGCAGTGGGGCGCCTGGGTGGCTTAGTCGGTTAAGCATCTGCCTTCTGCTCAGGTCATGATCCCAAGGTCCTGGGATGGAGTCCTGCATCCGCGGGGAGTCTGCTTCTCCCTCTCCCTCTGCTTATGCTCTCTCTCAAATAAATAAAATCTTAAAAAAAAAAAACTGAGCTGCATATGCAACAGAAGAAGCAGGGACTTTACAGTTATGTAAATACATTTGTAGAAAAAGTAGCCCTTGCTTCCATCTCACTACCCTGACACCAAAAAGATGAGGACAAAGTTTCTACAATGAACATGTATTACTTATATTTTTTGAAGATTATTTAGTTATTTATTAGAGAGAGAAAGAGTCGAGGGGAGGGCCAGAGAGAGGGAGCGAGACTCTCAAGCAGAACCCCCTGCTGAGTGTGGCACCCCATGCAGGGCTTGATCTCACAACCCTGAGATCATAAGCTGAGCTGAAAGCAAAATTTGGAACCAACTGAGCCACCCAGGAGCCCTGAAAAGGTATTACTTTTATAATTAAGAAGAGAGAAGATTTTTAAAAATGTAAATGTGTGGGCACCTGGGTGGCTCAGTGGGCTAACGCCTCTGCCTTCAGCTCAGGTCATGATCCCAGGGTCCTTGGATCGAGCCCCACATCGGGCTCTCTGCTCAGCAGGGAGCCTGCTTCCTGATCTCTCTCTGCCTGCCTCTCTGCCTACTTGTGATCTCTGTCTGTGAAATAAATAAATAAATAAGTAATCTTTTTAAAAAAAATGTAAATGTGTGTAAGCTGACTGTGGAGATAGCCCTGAATGTTAACTCTGATCCTATCCTGTGAGATCTTGGTCAGTCTCAGTTTTCCCATATGTAAACTGAGGGCAAGCATACCTGCTTTGCAGGGTTAAAGTTAGTTGCGGATGAGACTGTTTGTGATGGGCTGAGAAAAGGCTCTGGCACAGAGGGGCACACAGTGAGAGATCCTCTTCCCACACCTGGTGGAGGCAGGACCCACAGAAGGCAAGCCTGGCTGGTGCCTATTTCCTAAGTCTCTCCTCTATTTGAGCTGTTCTATGGCTGTGCCAAAGCACAGGTACTTGCCCCTGCCTGTTGGGAGAAACCTGGTTATTAATCCATACCCATGGCATGACTGTAATTAGGAAACCTGGAATTTCTGGAGATAAGCTAGCTCCGTTCAGATCCCAGAAGGGTGTTTCCCTTTTTATGCGAATGAGGTTTCAGTGCAGGATACTGAAATGTCTCTAGCAGTATATAATATAGAGAAGTGAGAAATTACAAAATGCTTGAAAGAGCAAGAATCGTATGCTCTAGGCTGAGCCTTCAGGAATTCCCTGAGGACACCAGCCCTAATTTGCCAGAGAAGCCGCTACTTCTGCATAACCGGGGGCAAGCCTCAAGAACTCTCCAAGTAGCTGTGAGTTCAGACACCTGAGCTTGAACTCTGTCACTTCTTATCTATGTAACCTTGGGAAAGTTACTTAACTTCTCAAGAATCAAGATAAGGAAGTTACCATCATAGTATCTGCTTCTCAACACCTGTGGAATTATCTCTCCAGCTTTATGAGCAAAAACAAAGCCAAAAGCAAATGGAAAACAGCCTCTGCCTCACTCCTATTTTTCAAATCTCCCACAATTATGTCTCACTAGCAAAATGTAGGTCACATTCAGGACCCTAGCTGCCAAGGGGGCCTAGAAGAGCTGTTTATGCTGGATTTTTTAGCAGGGCTCAAAGGGATACCACAGGGACTCGGAAGTCAATGCTGACGACCAAACAAATCTATCACAGAAAGAGTTATTTAGTTCCTATTGAACTGGGGCAACTTCTGCCAACATCTGTTTCTGCTGCAGGGGCTCCAAACATAGTCAAGGTCAAAGCTCATTGTGCTCACATGAAAATGTAGTAAGACATTTTTGGTTGCCTCTCAAGCATCCCTTATCCATTATCTCCTCCTAACAACGCATAGATTTTCATTCATTCAGGTATCCCTCTACCTCTCCCCTACGCAACCCATATGCTTTGAAAAACTGACCCCCATTCCATTTCCAGAAGTGGGCCCTAACTGGTTTATATAAACTAGCACATTCTATCTTCTTAGATAGTCACTGGCACAAGGACAAGTCTCCCCCAAAAGAACTGACTCAAATTTCACCTTCCCTCTCTACACAGGATCCAAGTGGTGAGGGTATAATTTACAATTCATCTCTTTCAGCTATAGGTTTCTTTGCTGTTTCTCATTCTTCTTCATCCACTCCTACAACCATTTCTCCATCTTGTTCTCTGTCTTCTGTTGCGTCTCCTGTATATACATATAAAATGAAAATATTTTTCAGCCTTAAAAAATAAGGAGGTCCTGCCTTTTGTGATAACACCCATGAACCTGGAGGACATCATGCTAAGTGAAATAAGCGAGACACAGAACTAAAAATACTGCAATTTCATTTGTATGCAGAATCTAAAATGTTGAACACAGAGAAGCAGAGAGTAAAATGGTGGGTTACCAGAGGCAGGGAGGTGGGAGAAATGGGAGGATGGTTAAAGAGTAGAGGGTTACAGTTAAGTAGGATGAATAAGTCTAGAGGTCTAATGTACAGCATGATGACTGTAGTTAATAACACTGTATTTTATACTGGAAATTTTCTAAAAGAGTAGAATTCAGGTGCTCTGACCACATACACAAAGCTCACTATTTTCTATTTCTCAAAATTTACCCATAACAGAGTACAGGGAAACCGCAGAAGGGAGGAAGATATTACAATATCTATTAACAACTAATGGTCATATCCAGAATACATAAAGAACAATTAAAAGTCAGTAAGACGCAGGACGCCTGGGTGGCTCAGCTGGTTAAGCAGCTGCCTTCGGCTCAGGTCATGATCCCAGCGTCCTGGAATCGAGTCCCACATCGGGCTCCTTGCTCAGCAGTGAGCCTGCTTCTCCCTCTGCCTCTGCCTGCCACTCTGTCTGCCTGTGCTCGCTCCTGCGCTCTCTCTCTATCTGACAAATAAATAAATAAAATCTTTAAAAAAAAAAAAGTCAATAAGAAAAAGACAAATCAATTAAAAAAAAATGAGCAAGGGCGCCTGGGTGGCTCAGTTGGTTATGCGGCTTCCTGTGGCTCAGGTCATGATCCCAGGGTCCTGGGACTGAGTCCTGCATCCTTGTTCAGTGGGGAACCTGATTCTCCCTCTTCCTCTGCCTACCTGCCTGCCTATCGCTCCCCCTGCTCGCTCTCACTCTCTCTCTCTCTCTCTCTCTCTCGCTCTCTGTGTCAAATAAATAAATAAAGTCTTTTTTAAAAAAATGAGCAAGAAACTTGAATGAGCACTTCATCAGAAAGGATATCCAAGTAGCCTATACACATATGAAAATGTACCAGATATCATCAGTCATCATAGGAATGCAAATTAAAACCACAATGAGATACCACTGCACTCCTACCAGAATGGCTAAAAATAAAAAGACTGACAATAACAAGTATAGTGTAGGATGCAGAGAAAGGAAGGTACTTGCATCCAGCTGGTGGGTGTGAACACTGACAGAACCACTCTGGAAAGGAGTTTGACACATGCAGTGTGTACCAGCAATTCCCCTCCCACATACATATATAGATGTGTGTGTGTGTGTGTGTATATATATATATAGAGAGAGAGAGATCTATATATATGGTTTGCAAACCACTGGAAACAATAAAATTGATCTACGGTGTTAGAAGTTAGGATAGTGATTGTGATTATATGTGGGGGCAGGGGCGTGAGAGGGCTGCACAGTTGTAGTGCAGTGGTAGTGAGTTCCACTCCTTGGCCTGGGTGGGAGTCATGCAAGTGTCTCCCATTTCAGTGGTGATAATTCGCTGATCTGAATGCATGCTTGTAATTGCTGCATGTTGTTTGTGTGTTGTGTTTCATTTTTAAAAACCTACTAGAGGGCGCCTGGGTGGCTCAGTGGGTTAAAGCCTCTGCCTTCGTCTCAGGTCATGATCCCAGGGTCCTGGGATCGAGCCCCGCGTCGGGCTCTCTGCTCAGCAGGGAGCCTGCTTCCGCCTCTCTCTCTGCCTGCCTCTCTGCCTACTTGTGATCTCTGTCTATCAAATAAATAAATAAAATCTTTAAAATAAATAAATAAATAAATAAAAACCTACTAGAAAAGAGCTACATGATGAAACTGAGGAAATCTTCCCAAAATCAAAGACAAAAAGATGGAAAAATGAGGAATCTTCCCAAAATCAAAGACAAAAAGATGGAAAAATGAGTGAGTGGTAAGATGAGGGACAGATGGCGCCTGGGTGGCTCAGTTGGTTAAGCAACTGCCTTCAGCTCAGGTCGTGATCCCAGAGTTCTGGGATCAAGTCCCACATCCGGCTCCCAGCTCTAAGGGGAGTCTGCTTTGCCCTCTGACCTCCTCTCTCATGCTTTCTCTCACTGTCTCTCTCTCTCAAATAAATAAATAAAATCTTAAAAAAAAAAAAAAGATGAGGGACAGAACATTCAACATCTCAGCAACAGACATTTGCTCAGTGGGTTAAAGCCTCTGCCTTTGGCTCGGGTCATGATCCCAGGGTCCTGGGATCGAGCCCCACATTGGGCTCTCTGCTCAGCGGGGAGCCTGCTTCCTCCTCTCTCCCTCTCTCTCTCTCTGCCTACTTGTGTCAAATAAATAAATAAATAAAATCTTAAAAAAAAAAAAAAAAAGACAAGGGACAGAACATTCAACATCTCAGCAACAGACATTCCAGGAAGAGAAAACAGAAAAAGAAGGAGGAAAACAACCAAGGAATAATTTAGGAAAATTCCCCAAAAATGAAGCCCATGAATTTCCAAATTAATTGAAAGGGCCTATGAAGTGCCTACAATGGATGAAAATACACATACTTGGGCAAATTTCATCATCAGAAACAAAAAAAGATCCCACAAGCTTCCAGAAAGGAAACACAGGTCTCATACAAAGGGTCCAACATCAGAGTGGCTTTGGACTTCTCAGCAGTGACACTGGAAACTAGAAGGCATGAAGCAATGCATTTAAAATTAAGAAAAAGTATGGTGAGCACTGAGAATTGTGTAAGATTGATGAATCACAGAACTGTACACCTGAAACAAATAATACATTATATGTTAATAAAAATAATATAAAATTAAGAAAAATTATTTCCAAGCTAGAAGTCTATTTTTTCAAACTAGGAATCTGTAAGAACAGAATAAAAACATTTTCATATAAGTAAGGTCTCGAAAAATGTACAGCCCATTACTTCCTAGGGATGTCACTAGAAAATATGTTCCACTAAAATAAGGGAATAAAGAAAAAGGAAGGCATGGGACCCAGGAAAACAGAATATTCAATACAGGAAAGTATAGTAACCACAACCTCTACACAGTGGGACATCCCACAGCCAGAGTGATGGTAAGAAGAGAGCCCAGGATGACAGTGGGCCCCAGGCAGCCACCAGTCCAGTCTGAAGCAAGCCCAGGGATAGAAGAGACTTCTTTAAGAGGATGGGAATGCATTGGTACATCTGGTACCAATACCAGACGGGAATGCATCTGGTACAAACTAATGCATTAAGAGGAGATTTTTGACAATCAGCCAAGGGTTCGGGGTTAAATAGTGATTAACTCAAGGAAACTAAACAAAGAAACTCCAAGAGAGTCATTCTGAAGGGCCATTCTAGCTCCAGTGCTCCCATGGCATCAGTCAAGGCTGTGCTCATGCCTACCTAGCAGCCTGGCGTCTCTCTCCCAAATCCCCATCCCTGTCTTCTTCCTCTCTATACACAGGTATTGAGCCTAAAGGTACTCCCTAATAAATATCCGATACACGAAGCTCCATCTCAGAGTTTACTTTCTGGACACTCCAAACTGCAATACAAGACAACTCCAGAGAAAAAGAAAATTTGGGGAGGAAAGGACAATCCATCATATTTTATTACACCATGCAGCTATCAATAGCACTTACAAAGAACTCAAACTTTCACTCTTTGCAGATGACATGATATTCTATATAGAAAACCCAAAAGATTCCACAAAAAAGTTGCTAGAACTGATACATAAATTCAGCAAAGTCACAGGGTATAAAGTCAACATACAGAAACTGTGGAATTGGGAACCTGGGTGGCTCAGTTGGTTAAGCAACTGCCTTTGGCTTGGGTCACAATACTGGAGACCCGGGGTCAAGTCCTATGTTGGGCTCCCTGTTCAGCGGGGTGTCTGCTTCTCCCTCTGACCGTACCCCCTTTGATGCTCTCTCTCTCATCCTCTCTCTCTCTTGCAAATAAATAAATAATTAAATAATTAATTTTGAAAAAAGAAACTGTGGAATTTTTATAAACCAATAATGAAGCAGCAAGAAGAGAAATCCAGGGATGAATCACATTTACAATTATACCAAAAGCCATAAAATACCTCCTAGGTAAACCTAGGTAAACCTAACCAAGAGGTAAAAGATCTGTATGCTGAAAACTATAAAACACTTGTGAAAGACATTGAAGAAGACATGAAGAAATGGAAAAACACTTCATGCTCATGGATTGGAAGAATGTCTATGCTACCCAAAGCAATCTATACATTCAATGCAATTATGATTAAATAATACCACCATTTTCACAAAACTAGAACAAACAATCCTAAAATTTGTATGGAACCAGAAAAGACCCCGAATAGCCAAAGTAACATTGAAAAAGAAAACCAAAGCTGGAGGCATTACAGCCCCAGACTTAAAGCTATATTATGACAGTATGGTACTGGCATAAAAATAGATGCACAGATCAATGGAACAGAATAGAGAACTCAGAAATAAACCCTCAACTCTAAGGTCAACTAATCTGCAACAAAGCAGGAAAGAATTTCCAATGGAAAAAAGTCTCTTCAACAAATGGTGTTGGGAAAACTGGACAGCAACATGCAGAAGAATGAAACTAGACCACTTCCTTGTACCACACACAAAAATAAACTCAAATAGATCAAAGTCCTAAATGTGAGACACTAAACCATCAAAATCCTAGAGGAGAACACAGGCAGCAACCTCTTGGACCTCAGATGCAGCAACTTCTTACTGAACACATCACCAGAGAAAAAGGAAACAAAAGCAAAAATGAACTATTGGGACTTCATCTAGATAAAAAAGTTTCTGCACAGCAAAAGAAACAAAACTAAACAGGCAACAAAATTAAAAGGCAACCCATGGGATGGGATATTATATTTGCAAATGATATTAGATAAAGGGCTATTATCCAAAATCGATAAAGAACTTATCAAACTCAACACTCAAAAGCCAAATAATCATTAAGAAATGGACAGAAGACATGAACAGACATTTCTCCAAATAAGACATTAAAATGGCTAAGAGACACATGAAAAAATGCTTAACATCACTCAGCATCAAGGAAATACAAATCAAAACCACAATGAGATACCCCCTCCACTGGTCAGAATGACTAAAAGTAATGACTCTGGAAACAACAGATGTTGGTGAGGGTGCAGAGAAAGGGAACCCTCCTACACTGTGGGTGGGAAAGCAAGCTGGCGTAGCCACTGGGGAAAACAGTATGGAGGTTTCTTAAAAAGTTAAAAATAGAACTACCGTATGACCCAGCAATAGTACTACTGGGTATTTATCCATAGGATACAAAAATGCTAATTTAAAGGGGCACATGCACCCCAATGTTTATAGCACCACCATCCACAATAGCCCAATTAGAGAAAGAGTCCAGATGCCCACTGACTGATGAATGGATAAAGAAGATGTGGTATATATACACAATGGAATACTACTCAGCCATCAAAAAGAATGAAATCTTGCCATTTGCAACCATGCGGATGGAACTAGAGTATATTGTGCTAAGTGAAATAAGTCAGAGAAAGACAAATATATGATTTCACTCATATGCAGAATTTAAGAAACAAAACAAAGAACATAGGGAAAGGGAAGGAAGACTAAAATAAGATAAAAACAGAGAGGGAGGAAAACTGTAAATGACTCTTTTAACTATAGAGAAGAAACTGAAGGTTGCTGGAGGTAGGTGGGGGAATGGGCAAATGGGTGATAGGCATTAAGGAGGGTACTTGTTGTGATGAGCACTCAGTGTTATATGTAAGTGGTGAATCACTAAAATTTACTCCTGAAACCAATACTACATTATATGTTAACTCAAATTTAAAATTTAAAAAACAGCATTTACATAACCATAATAACATCAACTTTATATATTAATCTAACTAAAACTACCATATCATTTTATCAAGAGGATAGGAGAATGGAGAAGATGCATATGTGTTCTGGGAGTATATAGGAGGAAAGGGAGAAATCCTCAATTTCTGTAGCAAGAAATCATAGCAGCATATCAAGGAATAACATTTAAGATGAGGGGTGCCTGAGTTACTTAGTTAAGTGTTCAATTCTTGATCTCAGCTCAGGTCTTGATCTCACGGTCATGAGTTCAAGCCCACGCCCAGTGTGGAGCCCACTTAAAAACAAAATACCTAAGATGAAAAATCAACAAGTAGCAAATAGTAGGCAGTTATTTAGAGCCACAGGGCTAAATACCAAAATATTAGCTAAAAAGGAGATGGAAGTCATTATGTTTGCTCCCAGGCAAAGAGGAAGAGTGGGTAGGGACTGACTGCTATTTTTCAAATTCATGCTATTTTTCAAATTTTATGGAATTAGTTGGCTTTTCAAACTAACTATTATAAAAACATAGCTAAAATTGTGAAGGAAAATCCTCACGCACTGTTGGTGGGAATGTAAGCCAGTGCAGCCATTGTGGAAAATAGTATGGAGGTTCCTCAAAAAGTTAAAAATAGAATTGCCAGGGGACGCCTGGGTGGCTCAGTTGGTTAAGCAGCTGCCTTTGGCTAAGGTCATGATCCCACCGTCCTGGGATCGAGTTCCATATCGGGCTCCTTGCTCAGCAGGGAGCCTGCTTCCTCCTCTCTTTCTGCCTGCTTGTGATCTCTGTCTGTCAAATAAATAAATAAAATCTTAAAAAAAATAGAATTGCCATATAATCCATAATTCTACTACTGGTTATTTACCCAAAAGAAAATAAAAATACTAATTCAAAAGATGTATGCACCCCTATGATTATTATAGCATTATTTACTATAGCCAAGATATGGAAGTAAACCAAGTGTTCATCCATAGATGAATGGATAAAGAAGTGGTGTATATATATATATATATGCCACAGAATATTAGTCATAAAAAGAATGAAATCTTGCCATTTGCGACCACATACACAGATCTAGAGGATATAATGCTAAGTGAAATAAGTCAGTCAGAGAAAGACAAGTACTGTATGATTTCACTCATATATGAATTTAAGAAACAAAACAAGCAAAGAAAAAAGGGAGAAAGCAAACAAACAAACAAAAAAGAACAACGACGACAAAAAAATACAGACTCTTAAATTTAGAGAACAAACTGGTGGATGCCAGAGATGGGTGAGGGGTGAAATTGGTGAAGGGGATTAAGAGTACACTTACCATGATGAACACTGAATAATGCATAGAAATACTGAGTCACAGATGCCTGGGTGGCTCAGTTGGTTAAGTGGCTGCCTTCAGATCAGGTCGTGATCCCAGGGTCCTGGGATTGCGTCCTGCATCGGGCTCCTTGCTTAGCATGGAGCCTGCTTTTCTCTCTGCCTCTGTCTGCTACTCAGCCTGCTTGTGTGCCCTCTCTCTCTCTCTGATAAATAAATAAATAGGGCGCCTGGGTGGCTCAGTGGGTTAAAGCCTCTGTCTTCGACTCAGGTCATGATCCCAGAGTCCTGGGATCGAGCCCCGCATTGGGCTCTCTGCTGAGCAGGGAGCCTGCTTCCTCCTCTCTCTCAAACTGCCTCTCTGTGATCTCCGTCTGTCAAATAAATAAATAAAATCTTAAAAATAAATAAATAAATAAATAAAATCTTTTTTTAAAATGCTGAATTGTTATATTGCACACCTGAAAATAGTATAACACTATACATTAATTATGCTTGAATTTTTAAAAATTTTAATTAAAATGAAACAAATAGATGCCCCAAAACAAACAAACAAACAAACAAACAAACAAAAACCCCACATGTAGTTGAAGTTAATATTAAGACTTGGCTGTGTGATCAGGTGGGCCAACTATAGTATCTCCATACTGATGCTACACAGGCCCCTAGAAATGAGGCTAAGATGAATATTTACTAAAATGGAAGGATGTTAAATGGTAAAAGCAGACTTCAAAGTGATATGCATAGATATCTGCCATCTTTGAATCTCTACATCTTCCAGCCTCACATTTAAATAAAAATGGCTGAAAGCTTCATCCTATATACTGAGGAAAAGCATATATCAAATATACTAATAAGTAAACAAATATATATAAATGAATTCCAATGCTCCCCCACAACACTGGTACAACTTTCCAGTTGCCTAGTTCTCACGTTTCCTATGATTTCCTCTTACTGCCACTCTGTTTGCCTGGCATCCCACTTTCTGCAGCTGTTCCCTTCTCTGTCCCTAATAAACACAAATGTGGAACACTGTCCCTTTTCCTTGATTTCCCCAAAGACTACCTTAACACAAGGCACTGGCAAAGGGGCTCCAATTCTACATGGCACATAAGACCACTTAAAAGCAGCAGGAGGATCCCTGTTCTTACATGTCCTCGATGACCCTGCTTCTGGGGGATTCTCACTGGACATTCTTCACCCATCCCTGCCTTCCACCAAGTGGGTGGGCCCCTCTAGGTCCTCACCTGCTACCAAACTACCAAATCCTTCAAGTCCTTTGTTATGCAGAGTATCAAGGAACCTGCCTTTCCCAGCAGAAAAATCTTGACTTTTCACATAGAAAAGATGATCCAGAATGCTTTTAAGAGTCATTTCCTCCAAAATGAACAAACAACCAGAGCCAGTTTTTCTGTTTGTCTTCCCATTACTATGTGTAATAATGACCATGTATTACTGCTTTGTAATTAAATTATTTTCAATAAGAGAGACACCATGGAAGTCAGGAGTTCAGCCCATGAATAAGTGTAAATGTCAAGTGCCTTGACTGCAGCTACTACCCACAAGCTCCTGCTCCACGCCAGGCCAAGAAGATGCTCATTAAGGCAGTGTGGGATGTAGAGGCCAAGGCAGGTCCAGAGTTCTACAAAACTGCTGGGCCCAGTGTGGACTGGTCAGCAACAGAACCCCAAGGAGATATGTGGCCAGTGCAAACAAGCTGACACCTTGCCACGGGGGACCAAACTGCCTTCCCCTTTCCTCTTGATCGGTATCATCTGCCCAGGACTCACTCAGGTGTTGACTCAGCCCCTGGAAGCCTTCCCTGAAAGTCCTCTCACCAGCTCTCCTACTTATTAACTGTGTACTTATTAACCTACAAACTCAACAGGAGATCGAAGAGAAGAAGAGCAGCAATTCTAGGAACAGAAAATCCACCACTTTTTGAAAGGTAGAACATGTGAAGAAGTAAATCCAAACCGGCTCCTGGCAAGCAGCAGAGCAGTACAGCAGAAACTCAGAACTTTTAGAAGTCTGCTCCACTGAGGGACATCGATCCAGAGGCTAAGCAGGGGTGGGGCCCTCGTGGGGACAGTGTGGTCTCAGGACCCGTGGGGTCACTGAAAGATTGGGTGTATCTGAGTGTGGCAGAGCTGCCATGTATCAGAACGAGGAAGCCGACTAAGGAGACGGAGCCAAGGAGTGAGCTCTCAGCTCGGGGTTACCTTAAACTGTGATCCACAACACAGCTGGAACACTGCTTTCTCAGCAGGGATCCCACAAGTGGCAGATCCAGGGAGACTTACCTTCCTCATCTGGAGGCAGGAATCTACTGGGTTTGGAGACTCCAGGTGGGGCTGTGTGCCAGAGACAGAGATACTTGGTCACAGGCCAGGTAAGCCCAGAGTGCAGCTGGAGACCAGGGAGACAGGAGGGATTGACCACTTTTCTCCAAGGGCACACTGAGGAGTGGGGCCCAGAGCTCTCAGCTCCTCTGTGCCAGACATTAGGAGGCCACCATTTTCATTCCTGTATTCCAGAGCTCTGCGGAAAGCATTCAGGGAACAAAAGCTTCCAAGAGCAAACCCAAGCAGATTACGTAGCCCAGCCTCTGGCAACAGTGGTGCAATTCCACCTCGGGCAAAGACATTTGAGAATCACTACAACAGGCCCCTGCCCCAGAAGATCAGCAAGAAGATCCAGCCAAGACCAAGCTCACCGATCAAGGAGAACAGTGGAATTCCAGATTTAGGGGAAAGCAATGCATGGAATTCATGGTTCTCTCCCCATGATCCTTTAGTCTTGCAAAGTTAAATTAAATCTTTTTAATTTTTTTTTTCTTACTCTAATTTTTTTTAACTTTTCCCCTTTCCTCTTTTAAAGTTTTTTAACTAGTTCCTCTTAACAATATCTTTATAAACCTTCATTATTATAGTCATATTTTATCCTTCATTGTATTTAACCATATTTTTTGTATACATATAGGGTTTTTTTCCCCCTAAAAAGTTTTGGGATACAATTTCTTCTAATAGATCAAAATATGCCCTAAATCTAGCACAGGGCTTTGTTCTAGTCTCCAGCCTGAGCACATTCTCTCCCCCCTTTTTTTCTTCTTGCTTTTTCCAACCAACTTATCTTATAAATTCCTTTTTTAGAATTTTTAAAAATTTTAATCTTTACAGTCATATTCCATCCCTTCATCATGTTTACCCTTATTTTTGTATATATATATAAGGTTTTCTTTCTTTAAAATTTTGGGAGGTTGGGCACCTGGGTGGCTCAGTGGGTTAAGCCTCTGCCTTCAGCTCGGGTCATGATCTCAGGGTCCTGGGATCGAGCCCCACATCGGGCTCTCTGCTCAGCGGGGAGCCTGCTAGCCCTCTCTCTCTGTCTGCCTCTCTGCTTACTTGTGATCTCTCTCTGTCAAATAAATAAATAAAATCCTTTAAAAAATAAGATAAAATAAAATTTGGGGAGGTAGTTTCTTCTAAGAGACCAAAATACACCCAAAATCAAGTGGGTGGCTCTGTTCTATTCACCAGTCTAATACACACACACACACACACACACACATATGTATATACATATATGTGTATGTATATATATAAAGAAATTTTAAAATATATATATTTTTTAATTTCTTTTTACCCCCATTCTTCTCATCCCAGTTTGGGGTCTCCTTTGATTTGGGGAGTGTACATTTCTCTGGGGTCTTTGCCACCCTTTTAGTATTTTATTCTCTCATTCATATATTCTTATCTGGAAAAAATGACAAGGCAGAAAACTCACTACTGAAAAAAAGAACAAGAGGCAGTACCAATGGCTAGGGACCTAATCAACACAGACATTGGTAATATGTCAGATTTAGAGTTCAGAATGATGATTCTCAAGGTGCTAGCTGGGCTTGAAAAAGGCATGGAGGATATAAGGGAAACCCTGTCTGGAGAAATAAAATCCCTTTCAGGAGAAATAAAAGAACTAAATTCTAACAAAGCTGAAATTTAAAAAAATGAATTAATGAGGTGCAATCAAGAATGGAGGCTCCTACTGCTAGTATAAATGATGCAGAAGAGTTGAATTAGTGATATAGAAGACCAAATGATGGGGAATAAAGAAGCTGAGTAAAAGAGAGACAAACAACTACTAGACCATGAGGGGAGAATTTGAGAGATAAGTGATACCATAAGATGAAACAATATTAGAACAATTGGGATTCCAGAAGAAGAAGAAAGAGAGAGAGAGGTAGAAGATATATTGGAGCAAATTATAATAGAGAATTTCTCTAATATGGCAAAAGGAACAAGCATTAAAATCCAGGAAGCACAGAGAATCCCCCCAAAATCAATAAAAATAGGCCCACACCCCAACATCTAACGGTAAAACTTACTAGTCTTAGTGACAAAGAGAAAATCCTGAAAGCAGCTCAGGACAAGAAGTCTGTAACATACAATGGTAGAAATATTAGACTGGCTGGAGACTTATCCACAGAGACCTGGCAGGCCAGAAAGAACTGGTGTGATATATTCAGAGCACTAAACGAGAAAAACATGCAGCCAAGAATACTATATCCAGTTAGGCTATCATTGAAAACAGAAGGAGAAAAAAAAGAAAAGGAAAGGAAAAGAGAAATAAAAAGTTTCCAGGACAAACAAAAATTAAAAGAATTTGCAAACACCAAACCAGACCTACAGGAAATATTGAAAGGGGTCCTCTAAGCAAAGAGAGAGCTTAAAAGTAATAGACCAGAAAGGAACAGAGACAATATATAGTAACAGCCAATACCTTACAGGCAATACAATGGCACTAAATTCATATCTTTCAATAGTTACCCTGAATGTAAATGGGCTAAATGTCCCAATCAAAAGACACAGAGTGGGGCACCTGGGTGGCTCAGTGGGTTAAAGCCTCTGTCTTCGGCTCAGGTAATGATCCCAGGGTCCTGGGATTGAGCCCCACATCGGGATCTCTGCTCAGCAGGGAGCCTGCCTGCTTCCTCCTCTCTCTCTCTCTGCCTGCCTCTCTGCCTACTTGCAATCTCTGTCTGTCAAATAAATAAAAAAAAAGACACAGAGTATCAGAATGGATAAAAAAAACAAAACCC
>ML099902.1:19194-29399 GCA_003697995.1 Taxidea taxus jeffersonii | reverse complement strand
ATGCAGGGCTCAATCCCAGGACCCTGGGACCATGACCTAAGCAAAGGCAGATGCTTAAGGACTGAGCCACCCAGGCGCCCCTGTGACAGAATTTTTAAAAGGCCAACAGTCAGTTGAAAAGTGGCAAAAGGGCAATGGGAATGTAGAACGTTTCAAAATATGCTAAACCTCAGTAATAACTAAGAAACTGCAAATTAAAATAAATGATTTTATTTTCATGTGTTTGACAACTATAAAGTCTGATAATACCAAGTTTTGGTTATTTGGGGGGAAATGGGAACTCTTAAGCATTGCTGATAGAGTTGTAAAATGATTTAATAATATAATGCATTATCTGGTAAAGTTGAAAATGTGCATACCTTAGACCATGTAATTCCACTTACGGATTTTTGTCAGGAAGAAACTAACACTGGGACAGGATGACACATTTATCAAGATTTTTAACCATTTTTTATAATAACAAAAAAGTGAAAAGTCATATAGCTCTCAGTAGAGAAATGGATAAACTGCACGTATTTATATAAATAAACTCTGTGTTATAGTCAAACTGAATGTATAGGAATTTTGGCCTTTTGGTAAGGATTGATCTCGGTTATATAGGTAAGTCTCTCTGCTGAAAGCAATGAAAAAAAATGTTAGATTTAAAAAAAAAAAATAGAGCTGAAAAGACAGTTGGGAATCCCTAAGCTAATTTTAGAGGTAAGTAGAAAATAAGAGGCAAAGCTGCTTAAGCTTCTAGTCCCTTGTTAATATTGTTTATTTGTATTTTCCTGGCTAACTAGGCAAAGGATCAAAATTCAAGCCTTAGGGCTTGTCCAAGGTAGACATTCTTACAGGAGATCTTCTGCAAATTAAGCTGGGCTACAAAAGGCCATGCTTTCAGGGTAAAAGCAACCAGATCTAAAGTCTTCCTTCCTCTCTGTAGTTCTAGAATGTTGCCTGATGAGCAGAGCAGGAAAAGGAAGAAGTAAAGGGAGAAAAATGTATGATATTGAATTTCTCACAAACTGGCCTTCTAGCAGATCTGTATCCTTACAATCAAGGAACCTCAAGCTGTAATATTGGATTGAAGTGTTGCTATTTTTGTGAAGTCTGAATTTTTGTGTTTCCCCAAAATTCGTTTGTTGAAACCTTAATGCCCAGAGTAATGCTATTAGGAGAGTGGGTCCTTCTGGAGGTGATTAGATCATGAGGATGGAGCTCTCACAGGATGGGAATTAGTGGGTTAGTACCCTTTTAAAGGTGATCCCAGAGAGCTAGCTCACCCTTTCGACTATGTGAGGACACATAGAGAAGTTGGCATTCTGTAACCCAGGTGAGAGCTTCACCTGAATCTGACCATGCTGATACACTGATCTTGAATTTATAGCCTCCAAAACTGTGAGAAACAAATGTTTGTTGTTTCTAAGATACCCAGTTTCTGTTATTTTGTTATAACCACCTTAATGGACCAAGAAATGTATATAGTTTCCTACTGTTGTAACAAATTAACCCAGATTTAGTGGCTTAAGATAACACTAACTTACTATTATCTTAAAATTCTTAGGGTCAGAAGTCTGAAGTGGGCCTCGAGGGACTAAAATCAAGTTCTTGGCCCTGCTGTGTTCCTTTATGAAAGCTTCCGGGCAGAGTATATTTTCTTGTGTCTTCCAGCTTTTAGAGGTTGCCGGCACTCTATGGCTTGTGGCTTCTGTCTGTCTTCAAAGCCAGTAGTGACCTGTTGAGTCTTTTTTTTTTTTTTTAAGATTTTATTTATCTGTCTGATAGAGATCACAAGTAGGCAGAGAGAGAGAGGAGGAAGCAGGCTCTCCGCAGAGCAGAGAGCCCGATGTGGGGCTCAATCCCACGGCCCTGGGATCATGACCTGAGCAGAAGGCAGCGGCTTTAACCCGCTGAGCCACCCAGGCACCCCCTGTTGAGTCTTTCTAATGGTGCCATCTCATTCTGACTCTTTTGTCCTTCTCTTCCCATTGTAAAGATTTTTGTGATTATAGTGGGTCCACCAGTATGATCTTATTATAAGATCAACTAATTAGCAACCTTAATCCTATTTTTAACTTTAATGCCCTCCTGCCATGTAACATAATTTATTCATGGGTAGTGGGTATTGGAACATGAACATTTCTGTGAGGCCATTCATTCTGCCTACCACAAGATGGTTTCTAACTGATGGTGCCTTTAGCTGCCTTCTGGAAGCAAACAGTCAGCACCTTTGGAGGAAGGTACATCCATCTTAGGCCTTGGAATTTATAACCTTTTGAGGGCAGAAGCCAGTAAGTACTGAATTAATAAGTGCACAAAGAAACAGGCAAGAGGAGCAAGAACGATGAGGCAGCAGAACACACTCATACCCAATAAGTTATTGGGGTGATCAGATGCTGATTTTTAAGATCGTCATGCTTACCATATTTAAAACAAACCTAAATATTTGTAAGAATATTTGTAAGACAGGGATGCCTGGGTGGCTCAGTTGGTTAAGCGGCTGCCTTCGGCTTAGGTCATGATCCCAGCGTCCTGGGATCGAGTCCCACATTGGGCTCCTTGCTCGGCGGTGAGCCTGCTTCTCCCTCTGCCTCTGCCTGCCACTCTGTCTGCCTGTGCTCGCTCCTGTGCTCTCTATCTGACAAATAAATAAATAAAAATCTTTAAAAAAAATATTAAAAAAAAATATTTGTAAGACAGACCTAAATATTTGTAAGGAATGGGGAGCTATAAAGATGTTAAATATTTGAAAAAGAACATAATTGAACTTATATAAATAAAATTAT
This sequence comes from Taxidea taxus jeffersonii, assembly GCA_003697995.1. Classification (NCBI taxonomy): domain Eukaryota; kingdom Metazoa; phylum Chordata; class Mammalia; order Carnivora; family Mustelidae; genus Taxidea; species Taxidea taxus. The sequence continues at coordinate 26,631 of ML099902.1, read as the reverse complement.
TAAACTAACAAGTCAGCAGATAAACTTCCTGAAATAAGAGGGTTTGGATTGGGACACCTGGGTGGCTCAGTTGGTTAAGCAGCTGCCTTCGGCTCAGGTCATGATCCCAGCGTCCTGGGATTGAGTCCCACATCGGGCTCCTTGCTCGGCAGGGAGCCTGCTTCTCCCTCTGCCTCTGCCTGCCTCTCTGTCTGCCTGTGCTCACTCTCTCTCTCTCTCACTAATAAATAAATAAAATATTTAAAAAAAAAGAGGGTTTGGATTTATCCTCTGGTGTAGACAGCTCAGAAACTGGGGTGTATATTTAAAAGAAGTTTGTTTCAGCATTGGAAAACAGGTAGAATAAGACTGTGGCCCCAGAGAAAAATTAAATCAATGATGGAGGCTCTATGATCACTCCACCATTTTGCTTGGAGGTCATTTCCAGACTGTAGCACAGGCAAGATGATCCCCAAAAGAGCCCAGTGGTCTACCGACTTGAGAAGATAGAGATCAGAATTCAGAGTATTTTAAGTGACTAGAATTTGTGGGGGCATAGTACTAGAAAAGCGGGAGCTATGTAGAAGAAGAGCTCAAGAAACCAGCTCATGTTACCCTTGAATCTTTGGAAACCAGTTAATGCATTTGTAGGACGGACATCCACAGAGCTGATAAATAACACTTTAAGGAAAGAATGATTACCAGTGAACTATAATCTGAACAATTGATAGAACTGACGTAGGGGTGGGAGTCATTCAGGTTCCCACCAACCAGAATAAGAACAATAATGGAATATAAGAGTGATTCGGTGGAGATCCACAAAAGCTAAACATAGTAGTGGGAAGACTTTTATGCTTTTATTCTAGAAACCTTTTTTAAAAAGCCCCCAAATGATCTTCAAGTATTTTAATGTTTTGAACAAAGTATGATACTCTTTAAGAGAAAAAACAATCCAGCACTCACAATGTAAAAATTCATAATGTCTGGCATCCACATAAAATTAACTAAAGATGCAAAAACAGGAAATGTATCTCAGCATCAGGAGAAATTAATGGATAAGAAAACATAAATATGAAACAAGATTAAGGAATCAAAAGAAGCATTCTTTTTAAATTAAACAAAATGAGGAACTTTTAATGAACTTTACTGAGAAAAAAGAGAAAGCATAAATAACCAAAGTAAGGAATGAAAAGCAAAAGGGACATGACTGCTGATGTTGTTGATGTTAGATAGATAAAAGCATACAGTGAAACATTTTATGCAAATAAATTGAGAAATGTAGTTGAAATTGACGGCTAACATAAGAAATAGAATACCTGAGTAGACCTATGACAGTTAAATAAATTTGATTGGTAATAGACCTGTTCAGAAGGACTTTATTTTATCTATAAATAAAAATAAAAATTTTTAAAAAGATGCTGCTTTTTTTCATGTTAACATTTTTTGTTACAGATATAAACTGGAATGTAATAGATGTCTTTTTTCATTCTCTTCCTCCACAAAACTATTACCAAAAATATCTGCCTATAGTATTTCAACTTTGGAATACTTCTAAGTAACAAAGATGTTTACTTGTTTTAGTAGTGAATGTTTACATTTGAATATTTTAAATTCTTCACAATCATGTAATTTCTGATAGTCATTGTGTGATTGTTTACTGTTTTGTGTGTTGCCTAGTTCAGCTTAATTCACCTAAAGGAGAAATGACACCTCATAGTTAAATTTATAATTTTCTAATTCATTTGGGTTTATGGCTTTTGATTATTGTAAAATTTAACTTTTCCAGTAGGTTATATACTTTTCTCTCTTTTACAACACAGGTTTTGAGAGTATTTTAGAAGGGCTTTATGGACCACGGCTACGAAGAGACCTCAGTTTATTTGAAGGTAATGCTTTTTAACTTTTATTTTAAAATTGTGACTTTTTGGCCCATTTAACAAATGAAAAGTAGTTGTTCTGTGCTAACTTTACATTAAACATAAATTTGTGGTCTTGTTTAATTGGTATTTTAAATAAATAAGTGATCCAAATATTGTTTTTGTTATTATATAAAATTATTATAATCTTTTAAAAAATTCAGTATACTGATCAAGATGGAAAGTGAAGCCTGATTTTGTCTTAATGGTGAAATTTAATTTTTATTATAACATACCCTTGCTTCTTCTTAAAGAGGATTTAAAAGCGTTCGATTAAGTAAATATTTCCTCTTGCTCATGAGTCAGGCAGCCTGGAAATCAGATTGTTGCTCTGAGAAATCCCACCATGTATGTTCAGAGTTTTATATTTACATATAATACTGTTATTAGCCACTTCTTTCAAATTCTGTAGCATAAAGCCAACTGGAAGATTTTGATTTGTGATATAATTGCTGCGATACCATAGTTTAGTTGTTTTATTGCTTGCTTGGAAAGTAGAGCAGTAGGAGAATGCTTTTGTAGACCTTTGAAATTTTATAGTACAGTTTATTCATAAAATAGGTAATGCTAGTGTAGATTTTCTGCTTCGATTTTGATTGAATTATTTCTGCATCTTATATCTGATCTGTTTTATGTCCTCTTTTGCCTTCTATACTACTATGGTACCTTACATTCTACTGAGACTCCAGATATCTTTAAAGGTCCTTCTCTTTCTGCTGTGTAAGTCTTTCGCAGTGAGGGAATGATGGTAGGGTAGTCAAAACTTTTCTGCCCATTCTTTATTAATGTTGAGCTGGATAACTGAATTAGGAATCATAGATCTGAAGGTATCTATGAAAGATCTTTGGTCTCAACCACCTGTCTTCTCCGAGATGAATTCATATCCATGTAAAACATGACTTTAAGAGTGGAAACTCTGAAATGTGCTTGCACTAATGTTCTGTTATTCTTCCAGCTAAAATCATTTTTTTATTTCTCTTAACTTTAATCATTTCTCATCTTAATCATAATTCAACACTGAATTAAGTATTGTACCTGGGTTTTTAGCAATACTAATACTAGTTTCACCTATTTTTCTGAGCTTATGAATGAACAAAGGAAAAAATCTGAAAAAACAAGAATTTAACCAAAGCCTGACATTTCTTCAGCCTTCCTTTCTTAACCTGCTGTCCTCATTCATATCAGAAGTCAGCATTATACTTAATTGCCTTCTGACAACCCACATTACAGCTTGTGACTCAGTCTGTTGCTTCCCCCACTTTCATTTGTTTGTTTATATAGTTGTATATATACATATGTATTTATGATCCTTCAGAAATTGTTTATTATACAAAGGGCAGAATGTTCTAAAGGAAATAAATTCTTTGTATTTTGATTTTAGACTAGTATTTCTTTAGTATACAAGTTGGATGTGTTTATTTTAGGAAATTCAAAGATACAGATAAGACAGAAAGAAAAAATTACCCCTACCTCCATGACCTGTAGATAACTTTTAAACATTTTTATATGAATGTAAGATATAAGTTTGTATGTGTTTGTCCTTTAATTATAGTAGTATATACTATATGCACATTATGTATAATATCTGTGATAATTAAGATAATAATTATCTATAATTTTTGTGCTTACTGTGCTCACTGGGTATATAAAGTCTAGACCATCTTTCGTAATGGCTGCACAGTATTTCATTGTAGATTTATAATTAATTTGCTTATTTCATTTAATCCCATTGCTGCATATCTCATTCAGTTTCTTTAAATTCAGATAGATCTTGTACTTTATGTTCATTTTAGTGCTTTTTTTGGTGGGGGTAGTTAACAAAATTAGCTAAGCTTTGGAACTTGCATATAGACACATATTTGTTGCTTTTTCTCACCCCAGATATTCTTCCTCCAGGTTTCTTAGGTAAATTCTTCTACTTTTATTTCCTTTTTTTGAAGTAAAAAAAGTATCTAATTAAATTGTAGCCTTGAAAATGATGATATTAATTATTGCAATACATCTGTATCTGTTCAAGGATGAAGACAGCCATATATTTTGAGGGAAATTAAATTAGTGCTATCAAAAATGTAGAGCCTCTTGAAAAGGCATGTAGAAACTATACATTACAGGTATCTCCAGTTTCTTCCTTATCCTCTTATAAATAAGTGATAAATAAGTGTGGTTTCTTCATTGTCATTGTTAAAAATGCTTTAATATTTAGATGCAGGGACTATAGGTATAGGTATTTCTCCCCATGCAAATCTGTATATAGGAATCAAATAGATTAGTGTGTGTTTTTACACTTTGTTAACTCACTTTGTTAACTCGCTTTCCAAAACTGAGAAACCAAATATATTGGCTAGCAAAGGATTTTTGTATATTACTCTAAATTATTTTTTGTTATACAATTAAATGCATAGTATTTTAACTTTATAATACATTGATTTAGATAGAATTGCATACCTACTCCTGTTTCTGTGGAAAATATATTCTAAATTTCATACTACCACCTTAAATCAACTGTGGCACAGAGCATATTTTTAAGTTTAAGACTTTTGTATTGTATATATGAGTGTTTTAAGAGGTTTGTATTTTAATTCTTGAATTTGATTTGGAACCACCTCCAGATTGAATGGTTTGAAAGAAGCTTTTAAGTGGTGCTAATTTTTATTTTGTTGGAAACGAAACAGAAGCTTTAGTTTTCTATCTTCTTTGGTATGTTTTGTGACTTTTTCTCCTTCTGGGGAAAATATTTTGGCAGGGGTGGGGGGACACTCTACAAAGAAGGTTTAAATGTCATAAACTTCAACTTTTATGTATGCCCAGAAAAGTTCCTTATATTCTGCTTCTCTTCCTTCTCCATCTCCATCTCTCCAAAACTTGTTTTTCCTGTGCCACAGAACTTTTAAGCAAAAATTCCCTCTTTTTTTCTGCTTTAGTCAGTCCTTTCTCATATCTTATTTGTGAGCTGGTTTCTTTCACCTGTGGGATCATCTGATTTACTTGCCGTGACTATGGATATTTACAAAAATTTATAGAGTGTGGTTGACCTGTGTAAACTGACTGATAGAGCCAAAGGGAGATTATGTTAGAGGTCTGCAGGCTATAGCATATTGGCCAAATCCAGCTTGTTCATTATTTTTGAATGGCCTGTGGGCTAAGAATAATTTTTACATTTTTAAATAGTTGAAAAAGATCAAAAGATTAATATTTCATGACATATGAGAATTATGTGACGTTCAAATGTAATTGTTCAGTTAATAAGGTTGTATTGAAAACACGTCTCATTTGTTGAAATGTCAATGGCTGCTTTTATATTACAAAAGTAGTGTTGAATGGTGTGGCAGGTGGTCTGACCTACGAAACCTGAAATACTTACTATTTGGCTGTTAATAGAAAAGGTTTGCTGACCCCTGAGTGTACCACTGACTGAAATTTAATATTTTTGACTTAATATATTTTTTCAACTGTAACACTGTGATGATAGAGACAACAAAACTACTTTTTAATGAGATTTATTAGATAAAACATTAAAAAAATTTATATGAATATAGTTGACACACAATGTTACATTGGTTTCAGGTGTTGCAACATAGCAATTCAGCTTCTCTACATGTTATGCTGTCCTCACCAAAAATAGAGCTGTCATCTGTCACAATACAAGGCTATTACAGCATCATTAACTATATTCCCTATGCTGTGCCTTTATTCCTGTGGCTTATTCATTCCATAACTGGAAGCCTATTATCTCTTACTCCCCTTAGACAATTTTGCCCATCCTCCCACCCACCCCCTGTTCCCTCTAGCAACCATCAATTTATTCTGTATTTTTATAGGTCTAGTTCAGTTTTTAGTTTACTCATTTGATTTAGATTCCACATGAATGAAGTCATATGGTATTTGTCTTCTCACTTATTTCAGTTATGTAATATTCTCTGGATCCATCCATGCTCTTGCAAATGTCACAGTCTCATCCTTTTTTAAGGCTGTGTAATATTCCTATGGGGGTCTTGCATATTCTTTCTCTATTCATCTATTGATGGACACTGGATTGCTTCCTATATCTTGATTATTGTAAATAATGCAGCAAACATAGGGGTGCATATGTCTTTTTGAGTTAGTGTTTTTGTTTTCTTTGGGTAAATACCCAGTAGTGCAATTATTGGATCATATGGTATTTCAAATTTAATTTTTTGAGGAACCTCCATACTGTTTTCCACACTCTACTTATTTGTCTTCTCACTAACATCATACAAGGGTTTCTTTTTCTCCACATCCTCTCCAACTTTTGATTTCTTTCCCTTTTCTTTTCAAATTTTTATTTAAATGCTAGTTAGTTAACATACTGTGTAATATTAGTTTCAGGTATAGAATTTAGTGACCTATCACTTGTATACAGCAACCAGTGCTTATCACGAGTGTCCTCCTTAATACCCATCACTTATTTGCCTTTTTTATTTTAGCCATTCTGACAGATATAAGGTGATTTCTGATTGTGGTTTTGATTTGCATTTCCCTAATGATGAGTGATGTTGCAGATCTTTTCATGTGCCTGTTGGCCATCTGTATATCTTCTTTGGAAAAATGTCTCTTTCGGTCCTCTGCTCATTTTTTAGTTTTTTGTTTTGTTTTGGGTTTTGGTTTTTGTGTGGTTTTTGTTTTGTTTTGTTTGATATTGAGTTGAATAAGTTCTTTATGTATTTTGGATGTTAACCTCTCAACCTTTTACTGGACATATTCTTTGCAAATATCTTTTCCCATTCAGTAGGTTGCCTTTCTGCTTTGTTAGTGGTTTCCTTTGCTCTTCAGAAGCTTTTTATTTTGATGTAGTCCTAATAGTTTATTTTTGCTTTTGTTTCTTTGCCCTAGGAAATATATCTAGAAAAATATTGTTACCACTAATGTCAGAGTAATTGCTGTCTCTGTTCTTTTTTAGGATTTTTATGGTTCCAGATCTCACATTTAGGTCTTTAATCCATTTTGGGTTTTCTGTGTGTATAATCTGAGAAAGTGGTCCAGTTTCATCTCTTACATGTAGCTGTCCAGTTTTCCCAGCATTTATTGAAAAGACTATGTTTCCCTATTGTGTTTTCTTGCCTCTTTTGTTAGATGAAATATTTTGAATGCTTATTTTGTGTCAAGAACTATAGTGAGCAGTGAGAAAAAAAATGAGTAAGTGGGATCTCTTCTAGGAATTTATTGCTTAGTATTAAGTCAGTAGTTTTCCAATTTGGATTATTTATTTTGAAACCAGAGAATCTAATACTACTCTGTTTTATAGTTATATAAATTATATTAGCTCTTATCATTGTGCACACAAAAACTTATCTGAGTGTATTCATCATGTATTTATAATATCAAGCTTGGAGAAATAAAATATCCAACAATAGGATACTGATTAAGTTATGATACATCTGCTTGATGGTCCATACTTTTTTATTAAAAATTATTTAGAAGTATATTTGAGCATAGGAAATATTTGTGACAAATAAGTGTGTGTATAATATCCTAATTTTTAAAGTAAATACCATTCTTTAAAGCAGTTTAAGTTTACAGGAAA
>ML099902.1:0-18794 GCA_003697995.1 Taxidea taxus jeffersonii | reverse complement strand
ACCAAGTAGAAAGTACAAAGATTTCCGATATACCCTACCCCTTCCAATGTTTCTCTGTATTAATATCTTTCATTAGTGTTGTACATTTGATAGAATTATTGACCCAATATTGATATCTTTTATTACTTAAAGCCTCCATAGCCAAGTCTGTGTGTGTTGTAATGTGCATTTTGGCAAATTCATAGTTACGTATTCACATTACAGTATCCTACACAATAGTTTCATTGCCCTAAAAATCATCTGTAGTCCACCTTTTAAGTTATTTCCCCTGTCCCCAACCTATGTCAAACACTGCTCTTTTTTACTATCTCTCCTTTTTCTTCTTCATGTCATATAGTTGAAATCATACAGTATTTTGTTTCTTCAGACTCATTATTTCACTGAATAATATGCATGTAAGGTGCCTCTGTGTCTTTTCATGGCATCTTAGCTCATTTCTTTTTATTAACTGAATAATACTGCATTGGGTGGATGTAGCATAGTTTGCTTATCCATTGATAATGTACTTGAAAGACATCTGGGTTGCTTCCAAGTTTTGGTAACTATTAATAAAGCTGCTATAAACATTTATGTGCAAGGTTTTGTATAGACATAACTTTTCAACTCATTTGCCTAAATACCTAGGAGCACCCTTACTATATAGTGTGGAAAGATTATGTTAAGCTTTGAAGAAACTCTAAGACTGTCTTCAATGGCCGTACCATTTTGTGTTCTCACCAGCAATGAATTGAAGTTCCTTTTGCTCTGCATCTACACCAGCATATGATGTTGCCCATGCTTCAGACTTAAATTGTTCTAGTAGGTGTGTAGTGGTAGCTCATCTTAATTTTCAGTTCTCTAATGGAATATAGTATTGAGCATCTTGTCATAACCTTATTTGCTATCTACATATCTTCTTGGGTGAGGTGTTCAGACCGTTTTTGGTACTTGGGTAATGATGACAGATAATAAAAATGATGGAATGAGGAAATACTTCTGCTTTTACTTTCTGAAACAGATTGTAGAGAAATCATCTGGGTTGGAGCTTTCTGTTTTGGAAAGTTGTTAGTGTTTTATTTAATTTTTTAAAATATTTTACTCAAGTGTCAGAGAGAGGGAGAGAAAGAGCACACAAGTAGGGGGAGCTAAAGGCAGAGGGAGAAGCAGGCTCACTACTGAGCAAGGAGCCCAATTCAGGACTCGATCCCAGGACCCTGGGAACAAGACCTTAGCTGAAGGCAGATGCTTAACCATCTGAGCCACCCAGGAGTCCCTGATTTAATTTCTTGTAGATATAGTTCTATTGAGATGGTCTATTATTTCTTATTTGAGATTTGGTAGATAATGTCTTTCAAGGAATTTGTCCATTTCATCTGGTTTAACAAATTTGTGGTCAACTCATATGCATAATATTTTATTATCTTTTTATTATTCATAAAATCAACAGCGATGGCCCCATCTTTAATTTCTGATATTTTCTCTCTTTTTTTTTAAGATTTTATTTATTTATTTGACAGACAGAGATCACAAGTAGGCAGAGAGGCAGGCAGAGAGAGGTGGAAGCAGGCTCCCCGCTGAGCAGGGAGCCCAATGCAGGGCTCCATCCCAGGACCCTTGGATTGTGACCTGAGCTGAAAGCAGATGATTAATCGACTGAGCCACCGAGGCACCCTACTATTAGTTTTCATTATGACATTGCCTTTTATTAATAAGACTGTTTCTGGATGGCATATAATTTGACCCTCTTGAGCTTATTCAACTTCATGTATTAAAATTGCAAAATGAGAGACAATTTATTTTATGAATATCTGATTTATTGTCATATTTTGTTTGAGAAATAAATCTGTTTTAATTATAGTATTTACTTAACTTTTATGGCATGGAAAGATAACCTGGACAGAGAAATCTGGCCTAGAGTTGATTTTTCAAAAATTATTTTCCAATAAATAAAATAGTATATCTTTATTTGGACTCAAAATCAAAAGTTCCATAGAAAGAAGTGTTATTAAATATTGGTAAGTAAAGTTGTAGATTTTTTTACCCACAAAATTTAATAGCATTTATACAGTTATTGATTATTCAGTGCCATTTATTTAACCACACAGGCATTTATTTTAATTAATATTTCTTTGAAGAACTTCTAAATAACTAAAATAAATGAGATAATCTCAGCATACCCAGTTTTATCTTATAACTGGTAATTGTTTTAATTATTCCAAACTTGTTGTTCTTCGGGTCAACATATTTACCACTAAAACTTCATGAAACCCTACAGTGATTTTTCAAAAATACCTCTTCTCCAGGACTACCAGCTATTTTTAAAAAATTCTAATGCTGGATTCCTTTCATATCTTTTATTCATGAAGCCATAATAAAAAAGCAGTAAGATTTCCTTGGTCTATGAAAATTGTTATGCTTAGCATGTGAGTCAGGTTTTTGCACAATAATATTGCCTAACACATAGCTCTAAAATCTATTGTATCCTTCTGGGCAATCTGATTCACTGGGCTTCAGGGATCACTTCTGATGACTGCCGGTCCCAGTCTGAAAGAGTAATGGCTATGTGGGGCAAGTTCTTTTCATGTTGGATGGTTGAAACTCAAGATAACTGGGTCAACTTGCCATACCTTTTAAAGCCTTAGCTTGATATATATATTGTCACTTTTCCCCACATTCATTCTACTGATGAGAAAGCTCTGACTTCCTAGTAAGAGACATTGCACAATTTCATGTTTAAAAGTGTGAATGTATTATTCTATTATAGTGATAGGCCAAAGGATTAAAGAAAATTATAAACCTAGGTAACTATAATTCTGGGTTTTTAATTGTATAGATTCCTTAAATTTCTGATTTATCAAGTCATTTGCAAAAAAGTGGTCAGTTTTCTTAAACTGGTATATTAAAATTATCTGTCTTCTGCAAATGAACCATATTAAATACATTAGTGATTGTGCAGGATTTACCAATAATGACTAATGACCATGCTTTGTTAGTAACTAACCTTTGGATGGTGTTTTATAGTTTATAAAATATTTTCACATTTTTTCATTTGATCCACAAATAAGGTGATGGGATCATTATTTTACAGATAGGAAAATTAAAACAAAAACTTCATAACTTGACAGGGTAACAACTAGTATGTTCTATTCCTGTTGGAGACTTTAAACCAGTTAAGTTTCCATTACCCTATACTGGGTCCCATTGGTCCTGTTTCCTACCATTTCTAAGTTTGGATAATATTAGGAATATTTCTAGACCAGGGCCCAAACCAAAGAGCTATTACTACGCTCTTTATACTCCAGCAGATTACATTATCTTTTATTCTGACTTGTATATCTCAATTGATGCAAGAATTTCTTGGGGGCTGATCCTAACTGGTATTTATTTATTACCATTCCAAGAAAGGGTAAGCTTATTTTCTGCATAGTTTAACAGAAACATGTATTCAACTTATTTATTTTGAAAGTATGAGAGAAAATTGCTGTGGTATACCAGTGCTTTTTACATTAGTACCCAGGTGTTTCCGTAGTTTAGTGGTTGTCACATTAGCCTAACATATTAGTACCTGCCTAATGTACTGTAACTGCCTCAGATGATAATTGTTTCATATATTGGAGGTTCTATATAGGAATTTATTTGGGAAAGGAACTCGAGGGGAGTTTTACTGCAATAAGTAAGTTTGAAAAATCATTGTACCAAGTATAGTTAGGTTGGTACCAAGTTATAGTTAGTGTTGTTATATTGTCATAAAATTTCTTCATCATAAAGTGTTGGTTTTGCACAAACTTTCTAATATATTGTAATAGTTGGAGTATATGAAACATTCTTGTGGAAAAAAATTCATGTTTTGTATGGAGTAGTATAGCTTGTTTACCTGCCTTTTACTCAAACTCTTGCGACACCACCTTTAAACAATGTAATAAAAATTTGATCTGACTTCTTAGCTATGGATTTCTACTTTTTTTTTTAATTTTAGTAGCATTTCATTTTCTCAAATCTGTGGGGTTTTCTGGTGCTGTACTCCATTTCTCTGTTTTATGTTGCTTTCATGATGTGTAAAATTTATTTTTCCCCATACCTCCCTATTTTGATTTCTTTCATAGTGAAAATTAAAAATTAGTAGGTAATTATAAGTTGAATCTTTTAGAAGGCTAGATGATACTTAAAAACCCTATTGTTAGAAAATAAATTTATAACCAGCTCATTGTTCTTGCTACTTTGTCCCATAATAGTGCAAAATTGCTCTCCTTACAGTCTTCTCTGTTTATTTCTTTCTAGATGTCATCACTTTAATTTTAAAGTTAGGCCTTCTCCCCTTGCTATTAGTAGTTAGTTTTTTTATATGAGTCTTTGCTGTGGAGAGTGGTAATTTTATTTGTTTTAATAAAGTTAGTGTATTTAATGAATATTTTTCCCTCTTTTAAAGACTGTGAACCAGAAGAGCTGACTGACTGGTCTATGGATGAAAAATGTTCATTTTGTAACCTACAGAGAGAAGCAGTCAGTGTAAGTTTTAGTGCTATGAAATTATTTCACAATTGTAACACAATTTTTTTTACTTAATTTGTTCTGAAAATTGGTGACTTATAGTGGAAATTTAAATACTTGATTTTGGTAATGAGAAGAATATTTTAAAGTCTTATGTTAGAAGGCTAACTTTTAGCTTAACTTACAGGTGAAATCACAAAACACTCATCCTTTTTGCTTATTTCACATTTTTTCCTTATAGCTCCCTGACTCATGAAGTTCAGTTTAGATCTGTTTTGTATTTAGGTAGGCAGTGGTGAGCTCGGAGGCCTAGCTTGGTTTGAGACCACTCTATAGTCTGATTTCTTAGGAATCTATAGTTGGGAGGATAATGTGGTACTACTTTTTAGCCTTTTACTTTCTTGAAGTCTTCTGGATATCAGAATTATTTCCTGTGTAAATGATTGAATTGTGTCCACTATAAACAGGGCATAAACTAGACAAGCAGCATCTTCTTGTATGTTGTTAAGTCCTAATTCTTTACTATTGTGAGAAAGGCCGAGAAGAAATGAGAATTTGAGAACCTGTACCCATTTTGGTCAGATTAGTGGGTAAACATACCTACTTTGTTGTTAAAACTCTCATTACTGGCATGCTGTGTAGTGAATTTATTTAGCAATGTATTTTATCTACACTCCTCTCCCCTTTTTTTTGGCTATAGTTTGCTGAAAATAAAGCTAATTTGATATCAGAGCTAAATTTCTTTTCTCCTGACTCCTGTCCCAAATTTTATGTTCTCTCTATAAAATTTGTTAAATAGAACAAATGAGCATTTAGAGAATAATTTTGGCTGTTTTTAATGGAATCACATGTGTAATTAAAATGGATTTTTTTATGTTGCTTTTTTATAATTTTAGGATTGTATACCATCTCTTGATTCTTCACAGTCAACCCCAACGGAGGAACTATCATCTCAGGGCCAGTCCAACACTGAAAAGATTGAATGCCAAGCAGAAAATTACCTAAATGCACTCTTTCGAAAGAAAGGTAATATTGGTATACCTTTTCATTTAAAATTAGCAATAAAAACCTAGAATGTTTGTATTTTTCTCACAAGTCTTTTTTATATGCCAGTCTTTATTCTATTTTTTATTATTTTTTTATCTTTAGTTTTTCTTCATATTTTTAGGGACATTAGGATTCTCAGTTACTGTAGTGTTAATCTTCTATTAGCCATATCTTTTCACCACTCTTCTCAAATCTCTTCCTGACTTTATCAGACATTTTTCTCATCTACTATAGGCAGACAGGAAATTTTTTTATGCTTCTGGTCTTCCTTATTTTGTTGCTGTTCTTAAGACTTCAAAAGTTCTTTCATGTTCAATAACAAAGCTGTCTTTAAAAATATAACAGTTAAATCATTTATCAGCCAGGTTGGAGTATATTTGCTGGCTTGGAGTTTCAGTGTTTCTTTGGTAGCTTGAGTATGCTTACTTAACATTAAATGTCAAATGTTCTTTTTTGCTTCCTACCTGTCTAAACTATTTAAACCAAATGAGGCTTGTTTCATTTGTTCCCTTCATACACGTGTATCAGAGAGAAGTAGTTTTTATATCTTAGTTACTTGAGAAAAATTTTAGAAATATAGAACCTTCCATTTTTTGTTCTTGGCAATTTCTTTGTTAGTAGAGTGTCTTAATTTTCACCATATAGATCCTTGGAGTGAGTCATGGTGTAGGGGGAATGCAGGTTAGGAGGAGTTCTCATTCTGCCTCCCACTTTCCAGAGATCCAGAAAAACATTACTGTATTTCATCTAGGTGTTGACTCTGCCTTACCCCTCTTTGAAATTAGGTTAATACTGGATATTTTTCTATTAAATTGATAACTTTCAGATTTTAATTAATAATGTTGAAAAGAATTTTCCTCTTTGAGCAAGAAGGCTTTTGTTTAGTCCTCAGTGTTAAGAGTTCTTTTCTGTGTTGAAATATAAGAATCTGTGATTACATTCATTACATTAAAAAACTAAAGTTAAGGGGTGCCTAAGTGGCTCAGTCAGTTAAGTATCCAAATGTTGAGTTCAGCTCAGGTCATGATTTCAGGGTTATGAGACAGAGCTCCTTGTCAGGCTCCATGCTCAGTGCAGAGTTGGTTTGAGATTCCCTTTCTCTCTCTCTCTCTCTGCCCCTCCCCCATGTGTGTGTGTTCTCTATCTCTTTCTCTCCAATAAATCTTAAAAACAAACAAACAAACAAGCAAAACCCCCTAAAGCTAAGAACTAAAGTGCAGGAGACTGAAAATCTCTTTCTGTATGTTACTGAAGTGCTTAGTGTTGAGAAATTGGCATTTCTCTTGAAAAAACAAGTTCTTTTTTAGAAGTTTTTTTAAAGGTTGATTTATTTGAGAGAGAGATAGTAGAGACAGGGGGAAGGACAGAGGAAGAGGAAAAGAGAGTATCTTAAGTTGACTCCACATTCAGCAGAGAGCTTATTGTGGGGCTCAGTTTTACAACCCTGAGATCATGACCTGAGCCGAAATTGAGAGTCAGATGCTCAACCAACTGAACCACCCAGGCATCCCTAGAAATTTTTTTATCTGAAGCAGTATTAAAAATATTTTACATGCTTTAAGAACTTTATAACATTAATTTAGAGAATTTTATTCTGCCAGTGTATTTACACGTATAAGAAGAATTATGTTAACAAACTTCTATCACTGGGAGAAGTGGAAGAAATGTTCACATTTATACATGCATACAATAAGTTTCACTCACCTTAGAACTCATTACTCAGTGTCCTTTTCCTTGAGTGATTTATAATGGTAGTAGCTAGAATTATCAATAATAATGACCTATAATTTTTGATAGTATGGAGTAACCTGTGCTCCATTGCCCTGTTAAGAGTAATCAGAAAACACTTGGTACTATTTCAGCTGATTCAAGCATCTGGGTCTTCAAGAGGTCTCCTACCAAAGGTTGGGTGAGTGTTCATGGATATTTAGTGACCTCTCCATTTGGGGATAATCTTGGTTTTCTTCAAGATCTTTGAAGGATTGCAGAGTTTTTAAATGAAAGATTCCTACTGGAGTTTTTTTGCTTTACTTCGGGTCTTACCTTTGTTAATTCCTTTATTTGTAGTCCAGTGTGGTTTTCCAGATTTAATTAAACAAGGATTTTTCTACTCATTTACTTGGTTTTGTTTTTGTTCCTTATTTTTAAATTTTCTTTGAATAAAATCATTTTAGAGGTTTCCAGTATGGTCCAACTAGGAAAAGGCCAGAAGGTAATACCAGTATCTTTAAGTGATGATAACTTTGTCATTTATTTAGGTAATTCTGCTGTTAACTTTACATGGAAATAAAAGGCATAAACATGTTTTTAAAAATAAATACTTCTGGATGTTTGGAGTAACAAATACAATGTTGATAAAGGATATTGTTGGTGAAGCTTTTATTTGATTCCTGAAAATTCCCCAATTCAGCCATTTTCAGGAATTCTGGATATTAGTAATGTTAGTGTTATTGATACTTAAAGATACTGATCTTTTGCTCAGTTTGAGGAGCATATTATGTTAATCATCTTGCCAAAACATAAAGAAATCTCTTTGTAGCTTTATTGTAGCTTGTTTATTATTTCTCCTAACTATGGTTTTAGGACAATGATAATGATAAATGTAAGCTGTTATTAAGAACCCACTACACAGGATAATGTTGATGATTGATGTCATCAGTTCTGATTGAGCACTAAGACCTTTTTATGCCTTAATCTCATTTAATCCGAAAGCAGTATTAAGAGATAGGTACTATTGTTATCCTTTTAACAGGTAGAGACAGTGAAACAGAGAAGTTAAATAATCTTTTTCATTCTGTTATGAACATTTGAGTCCTCAAGAAGTTTAAAAAAAAGTTGAGAAGTGTTCTGTGTGAGAAGCACCTATATTTTTTTATGTACTAAGTAGGAAAATCTTCCTATTCTCTACTACTTAGCCCCTGGGATTATAATCATTTTAATTGAATTAGACAGACTAGAGAGGACTTATGAAAATGCTGTATTTCTCATACATTTCCATCCTTCCTTTAAATGAACTAGAAACAGTTTTAGTGATTAGTTTCCTTATAGAGTTTAGTAATAGATTGGAGGAACCTTAAATACTAAATACAGTTTGCCAATCCCTTGTAATTAAAAGCTAGTCAAAAATTCTCTTTCAGTGTTGAATAAATATAATGGAGGAGGGTGGTATTTTAGTACAGAGCTGAACTTTTAACTAGTTTTGAATATTCCTGAGAAGTTTTTTAGATTGAATTCCTTCTATAGGTTAACCTTAAAATTCTCTAGAGTATAAAGTAGAATGAAAGTTCCATGATAATAGGCACTTTGTCTTGTTAATTGTGGTATCCTCAGTATTTACAAGTGCTTGTCATATCTGTCTTGAGTAAATATTTCTTGAACATATGAATGAGTACTAATAAACTGTTCAGGTATCTTCCAGTTTCTCTATATACTCTGATATTAGTACTTGTTTTATTTGGAGAAAGAAATTAAGTTAGCATGTACATATAGTTTACCTTTCCTACTTTTTAAACTAAAGTTTATTGCTGTGTGTAGTTTGAATATCAGTCAGTTTGTTTTGAAGTGTGTAGAAACATATGCTTATAGATATAAAATGCCTTTTCCAGAGTATCCCCATCATATGTAAACTAAATTATTTTGACTTTTAGCTTCACCTTCTCTGATTACTTGGAGCAGTATAAGTTACTGGTTTATGAGTCAGGAAGATGTCTCATCTTTTATTTTTAAATTAAGGAAAGCTACTTGATTAAATTGGAAAGATAGTATACACATAGTAGATGAATGAATCATACGGCTAAGTATATAATAAAATGAAATCTTTCTTCATCAAAATATGTTTTTCCTGCTTTATCTTTTATCCCCACACACATTTAGCATTCATGTAACTCCTGTTCTGTTTTTTTTGTTTTCAAAGAGCTTTCCTGATATATTTGATGCAGTTAGTTGAAAGCTGCTATTAACCAACCCTTTCCCCTTAAATTAATTGGTAGCCAGGTTTTATATAAAGTCTTTCAAACTTTTCTGAACACAGATACTTCTCCTTTTATTTTGAACTCTAAATTTTTAAGTTTTATACTGTATCAGGATATATAAATATTGGGGTACCTCGTGGCTCAGTGGGTTAAAGCCTCTGCCTTCAGCTCAGGTCATGATCCCAGGGCCCTGGGATAGAGCCCAGCATCAGGCTCTCTGCTCAGCGGGGAGCCTGCTTCCTCCTCTCTCTCTCTCTGCCTGCCTCTCCACCTACTTGTGATCTCTCTCTCTCTCTCTCTGTCAAATAAATAAATAAATCTTAAAATATATATACATAAAAATACTAATATGGCTCAGTAACCAATTAGTTATGACCAATAAATAATAAAGCCTTTGATTTCTTAGAAACAGGAGTGTTGATCTTTTAGATTGTTTTTCTCTAAGTGTAGGTATTTTTGAGCGACTATGTAGGTTTGACCTGATTCATTCAGGCCCTGAGTTTTTCTTACACAAATGTGTCTTTATGAGACCATTGTAGATCATACATTGAATTTCTGGGCTGTCTTTTGGAACTCTCAGGAAACTGTATATTAGTGCCATAAAATAATTCACAAACTGTTATGGACCATATTCAGAGGTGTTTATGAAAAGATTTGTCATATACATGGAAGCTATTAATGAAATTCTAAGAAAATACACTTAAAATTATAACTGGATTTAAAAGATTTTTGCATTTCTGGTAAAATCACCTTGCTACTTGCAATACTGCCCATAACAGGAATTAGAGGCCAACTAGCAGGTCACTCATTATCATCTAGATTTTTATCTCCTTTTATCTTCTTTATTCCTGAATTTGAGTCAGCTGTCCTTTTTACAAGCACCCATATTTCTACTTTGTCTTCTGGAACCTGTGGTCTTTCATCAGCAAAATCTCCTGTGTCCTCAATCTTTCCTCTTAATGTTCCCTTTATTTTATTTCTGTAACTCAGATTTACATATTCTTAAAAGATGTTTTTGTAGCCCTCTCTCTTTCTAACTTTTTAATTCTTTGCTTTATGTAATATAGGGTGATGCCATAGGCAGGCAAACTCTAATAATCTTTATAGTTGCTTTCCCCTCATTTATTCACCTTCTTAAAACCCTAGCTGCTTCAAAGCACATGACATCAAACTATTCCATCTACATTATCATGTTGTGGACCTCTACCAGCCTTTTCACTTTCTTCCTCCCAAATATTGTTCCCATCAAATTCTTAGTGACTTCAGATTCTCTTTAGCTAATACATGCTACACTCTGGCTTCTCAGTTATATGATCTCTTCATTTCCGATTATCTTTTCCTCCATTCCCTTCCAGCCTTCTTTATCCGTGATTATTCCTAGACTTTTGCCACCTCTCAAGTCTAATTTTATCTGTCTCTTTCTCTGATTACAATTTTATTCCAGTACTCTTCCCCCTTCCCCCATTTTTAACCTCATTGCAATTTCCAGTCTGTTGATCATGCCAATTTTCACTCTTCAGTGTCTCTTGAACATGATTTATGATTTCACTTCTCTCCTTACTCAGGTACTATGGTTGATCACTATGATCATCTTTCATATAAAATCTTAACTCTGTTTCCTGTCTTTTCCTTTGTCATATTTGCTTGTTAGAACCTGACCTGTGTCCAGTTCCTCATTTATTACACACTTTCCCTGGACCAGCTGAACTTGACTAGAGTAAAACACCCAATTATGCTCACCATCTGAGTCTCATTTAGTCAATTTCCTCTCTTTCAGGTAGTTATATCTGTTTTATCTCTCCAACAACTAAAAATCACCCTTTCTTTTTGTAGCACAATTAACCTTCTAACATATATAATTTACTTATTTCTTTTATTTATTGCTCATTGTCTTTCTTCTTCTGCTAGAATATAACCACCATGAAGAATTGGGATTTTGTATTTTTGTTGACTAACATATCTCAGGCTTCTGACACACAGTAGATAAATGTTTAGTAAATATTTATCATCTGTACTTTTACTGTCTTCACTTCTGAATTCTCCTTTTCAACCCGCCCCAATTAGACTTTTCTTTCCACTTCACTAATTGTTTTATCAATTGCATTGGTAATTCCATCTTGTACTATTCAAAGAGAAGTTACCAGTTCTCATCTAACTTAACCTTTTCAGCATCATTTGATAGAGTTGATTACTCCTTATTTTGATTTCTAGGAAATAATATTCTTTTAATTTTTTTTCCTCTTTTCTCACATATTGTTTCTTTTATATGCTCCTTGCTGGTTCTCATCCTCTTGACTTCTAAATGTTTAATAGCCCTAGTAATCCGTAGCTGTCTTCTGTTATGGATATATCTTAACTTACTTGATAGTCTCATTTTATCCTTTGGCATTAATTAGCATGTGTGTGCTGATGACACCTAAATATTATATCTAATCCTAGTCTTTCCTCTAGTTTTACCCTCTTGTATCTAACTGCCTACTTGATATACTCTTCATATGAATACTAATAGGCATCTCAGAATGACCTGTCTAAAACAGAACACTTGATTTTACTCCCCTAAAATGTTCCCCTGCCGTAAACTTTCTCATCTTAGTAAAACATATCATTCTTGGGACACTTGGGTGGCTCAGTTGATTAAGTGACTGCCTTCAGCTCAGGTCATGATCCCGGAGTCCCAGGATGGAGTCCTGCATCGGACTCCCAGCTCCATGGGTAGTCTGCTTCTCCCTCTGACCTTTTACTCTCTCATGTTCTCTCACTCTCTCTCTCTAATAAATAAATAAATAAAATCTTTTATTTATATATACATATATACATATATATATGTGTATATATATATATACACATATATATATAATTCTTGACCCAGTTGGTCAGCTTCAAAAGCTAGGAGCCTTTCTTGATTTCTCTGTGTCCTTCATATATATCCACAGTTAACCTATCATCAAGTTCATTGGCTCTGCCTTCAAAATCTGTTCTAAATCTGGCCACGTTTTGTCATTTCCATTACCACCCTAATCCAAGGCATATCAACTCTGGCATATACTACTAAAGAACCTCCTAACTGGTGTCTGCTTCAATGTTTCCCTTCCCTACCAATTCATTTTTATACAGAGAGGGCTAAATGATGTATTTAAAGCCTAAGCCATGGGGCGCCTGGGTGGCTCAGTCAGTTAAATGCCTGACTCTTCATTTTGGCTCAGGTCATGATCTCAGGGTTGTGAGATCGAGCCCCAAGTTGGGCTCTGCACTTAGTGGGGGGTCTACTGAAGATTCTCTTTCTCTCTGTTTCTCTCTTTCCCTCTCTCTCCCTCTGCCTCTTCCCCTGCTTGCTCTCTCTCTCTCTCTCAAGTAAATAAATAAATCTTAAGAAGAACAATGAAAGCCTAAACCAGATCATTAATTTCTCTGTCCAAAAGCTTACAATGACTTTGAATGTCACTTAGAATAAAATATATCAAGGACTCTAGTTGTGCTTCCTTCTTGATCACATTTCTTGTTGCTCTTTCTTTTGCACACTCATGGCTTTTTGCCAATGTGCTAACCTTATTCCTATCTCAGGGTCTTCATATTTGCTATTACCTTTATCTAGAATCCCATTTTCATAGTGAACATTGCTCAGTCCTTCATAACACCAAATTGCCCCAGCCGTCTTATTTATGGTAATTCATCTCAGTCATTCTCTTTTCAATTATTCTGCTTTTTTGTTTGTTTCATCAGACTTTCTTTTAAAGTCTGTTATCTGCTACTTCTAGAATATAAAAACGAATAAAACACGGATTTTGTCTGTTTTGGTATATCCCCACCACCTAGAATAGTACCTCGTACAGTTAATGCTCAATAACTTGATAGAGTACATGTAAATCATTTAGAAAAGGAATGTTTTAAAGATCAAAGAAATGCTTTAAAATCATGTTTGTCTATCCATAGTGTTTTAAAATGTGATTCACAGCCATCTTATATAGAACTTTGCAAAATTTTTAGTGAGTCCTTGTAGGTAACAAGCAAGTACCGATATTCTAAGATGTTCTAGGAATCAGCCAAAAATACTAAATATATAAGTGCTTCTAAATTCCTTTCAGAAATGTTTAGTTATTGAATTATTCTTTCAGTGTTTTTTTTTTGTTGTTGTTGTTGTTTTTGTTTTTGGGGTTTTTTTTTGACAGATCACAAGTAGGCAGAGAGAGAGGAAGGGAAGCAGGCTCCCTGCTGAGCAGAGAGCCAGACAAGGGGCCCGATCCCAGGACCCTGAGATCATGACCCGAGCCGAAGGCAGAGGCTTTAACCCACTGAGCCACCCAGGCAACCCTCTTTCAGTGGTTTTGCACAATCCTAATAACATTGTGAGAACATGATTTAAATTTTGGAGAAGCAATGGTTCTTCCCTTTATCTCCATATAATTCTTTAGGAGTTTGTCTAAATTATTTCTTTGTATATTTTCCTTCAGTTGAGAAAAAATAGTCTACTAGGTGAGAAGGAAGACCTATTCTCAGAAGAGGTATAACTCTACTTGGGGTCCTGTTGTTGAATTACCATCTGTCCTTGGATAATATTTCTTCCCTATACTGTCTCTAATATGTCAGATAATTAAACTAGCCTGTATCCAAATGTATTTAGTAATCTGTGTATGCTATTCACAACACTTTATAACCAGAGTACTGAATAAGAAGAATCACTTTTATGTGGAAGTAACCAATACATAACCAATATGTGCTGTAAAACTGTTGAGGATTAATCCATTATTTTTTTAATCTTTTTATAATATTTTTCTGGTTTTCTTGAGTAACTCATAAACTCACCAGCTATACCATCACCTGTATGTTCTTTTATAGAATACTACTAATTTAGTTATTTTTTCCCCCGAGTATGACTTTTTCCAAAGCAAGACCAGCATGTTGGGATTTGTAAAACATATTTCTGATCCATGATTAGGGAAGTTCATTTATTTAGCAAAGATCTGCTAAGCTTCTTTCTACATGCCAGTACCATACCAGTTAACAGAACACAGAACACCAGACACATCCCAGTTGTCATGGACTTTTATATTCTGGTGAGGGAAAACAAACAATAAACAAGTAAATTGTACTTGAGGTTGAATGTGCATGTATGTGCACACATACACACATATCCCTAACACACATGCTGGACGTGTGTGTGTGTATAAGTGCTGTGGAGACAAAGCAGATAGAGGAGCTTAGGGAATACCAGGATAGAGGTAATGATCACAATTTTATAAGGGGCAGTCAGGTGACATTTGAGCAAAGATGTAAAAAACAAAAAAACAGGGTAGCAAACTACTGAAATCCTAGGGGAAATACATTTCAAAAGTTAAAGATAATAGTTATGAAAAATTATATAGCGATTGCCACTCCCATTCCTCAGTTTTACAGATAATTTTTCTTTTAAAGACAAATCTAGAAATGATGGCAGGCAGAGGATTTAGAGATTATTTGTTTCTGTTCCTGTATCTACAAAAAAAAAAAAAAAAAGTTGACCAAAGGACATGTACTAAGTAAATAATGAAATAATGTAAGATAATAATTACTAGTAGCACTTAGTAAAATTTTAAAAAGGCATTTTAAGGGGCGTCTGGGTGGCTCAGTGGGTTAAAGCCTCTGCCTTCGGCTCAGGTCATGATCCCAGGGTCTTGGGATCGAGCCCCACGTCAGGCTCTCTGCTCAGAAGGGAGTCTGCTCCCTCCTCTCTCTGCCTGCCTCTCTGCCTACTTGTGATCTCTATCTGTCAAATAAATAAATAAAATCTTTAAAAAAAAAAAAGGTATTTTAAAAAATTTCAATTAGTGGTTATAGAGTTGCCTGGGTGAGGTTTGTTGGTTAAGAAAAGAAATGGAAGTAGGGGCGCCTGGGTGGCTCAGTGGGTTAAGCCTCTGCCTTCTGCTCCAGGTCATGATCTCAGGGTCCTGGGATCAAGTCCCGCATCCATCGGGCTCTCTGCTCAGCAGGGATCCTGCTTCCCCCCACCCCCCACCCCACCTGCCTCTCTGCCTACTTGTGATCTCTCTCTGTCAAATAAACAAATAAAATCTTTAAAAAAAAAAAAAAAAGTCCCTGTTGCTGCTTATTGGTGAGTAGTATAAGCCAGAGTGAGCTGTGAAGTAGTAAATAGGCAAATTAAATGCCTAAGGTTCATCAATGTCTGAATCCTTGGAAAAAGCAATGATTCTTTTTAAAAAAAAAAAAAAAAAACAGAAAATTTTTTAGATTGAATTCCTTCTAGAAGTTAACCTTAAAATTCAACTTAACAACAGAAAAAAATAAACTACTACAAATGGATGAACTGTTTAAGTTCTCTTCACTTGCAGTTTTTCAACTCCTGGTCACCTAAGATTTTCCTTGTAGTTTCATTTTTTTAATGTGAGGAGTCTTCTCATATCATAATCAAATTCACTTTTAGCTAGAAACATTTTACATGTGTGATTAAAAATTTCTTAAAGATTACCCAATCTTCAAGTATTTGTGGCTCCTTTATCTTTGAAAGATTTTCTCAATCATAAATTCTTCACTATGTGTTGTTAGCAGTTCTTTAACGTTTTCACTGTCTACTTCATTAAATCTAGCCTCCTTAGCAAAATGTAAAACCTTTCGCTTTATATTCAACATTTCCTTTAACTTCTGCAAGTTAACAAAAAAAATGCTAGTTTCTTTCATACTTCATTTGTTGTTTGTTGTGATACTTTTTCTGAAGCCTGATTCACTTAGACTATCTTTTTATCAAAACTTTTTCATAAATCCTACATCTAGAAATGTTGAATACATCAGCACCCCACATTAGATATAATCATACCAGGTATGAAAAATAGAAATCTATACCATGTGGGCATTTATCCACTGTTCTAGTTGGTCAGAATATAGCCCCCCATAAGGGACCATGAGATGGGAGATAAATGAATTTACTATTCTTTTAATAGTTTGTAGTTTCTACACACCTCCTGTACTTCAAAGCATCTCTGCAAATAGAGCATGATTCTCATATTAAAAAAGATGTGTGATTTATAATACATAATGTATGAGATTGTAGACATTAATTGATGTATATACTATACCTATTGGCTATTAAAGAGATTTTAAAGGATAATTTTGATTCTGTAAAATGATTTTTATCTTTGTCAATTTTAAATATTCTATCATATTCCCTAAGAGTATTGATTTTAGTATATTTAGAACTTTGGAGGCAAAGAGTCTCTTAATTTTTTTTCTCTTCTTTATAAATACTGACTGTTTTTTTAACAGTTTTGTCAAAGACAAAAAACACAGAAGACCTCTTCAACACATGATAAATACATTTACCACTCAAATTTGTGAACAATTAGATTATGCATTTAGGTATAAAATGATGAAAAAACAGTATCTTTTAAAGAAATGCATGTTCATGCCTACTGCATTCATGTGTATGATGGAAGAACATGGCTCAGCTGCCTAATGAGTTTTTAAGATACCATATAGCAATATGGTTCAGGAATATTGCCACATGTCTAGGCAAATATAAGAGGAGCCCACTCAAAAGATGATGCAAGAGTAGTTTCCTGGTCAGTTTTCACCTTCTCAGGTGCTATATTTGAGGTGTCTTTAAGATTTTGCTCTGTGAAATAATATGTGTAAGGTCTTTTTTTTTTTTTTTTTAAGATTTTTATTTATTTATTTGACAGAGATCACAAGTAGGCAGAGAGGCAGTCAGAGAGAGAGGAGGAAGCAGGCTCCCTGCTCAGAGAGCCTGATGCAGGGCTCAATCCCAGGACCCTGAAATCATGACCTGAGCCGAAGGCAGAGCCTTTAACCCACTGAGCCACCCAGGGTCCCCTGTGTAAGGTCTTTTTAAAATAAGAACTGATATGTATAAATCATTCAGTTCTTCTGCCATAAAGTTTGTGTGTGTTAGATGCTGTGAAAATAAAGGCTTGTTTTTTTTTTAAACTTTTCACAGAAATCTCATGTCTTAGAGGTCTACTTTTCTCTGATTGTTTTTTTTCTTTTCAAATTTTGTCTGTTTGAGGTGCCTGGGTAGCCTGCTTCCTCCTCTCTCTGCCTGCCTCTCTGCCTATTTGTGATCTCTGTCTGTCAAATAAATAAAATCTTTAAAAAACGAAAACAAAAAAAGAAAAAAGAAAAAAATTTTCTCTAAGTTTTCAAGTTCTTCATGGTATTTAACTTTTTAAAACTAAGCCATAACATTTATTAGTTTGTATTTATTAGTTGTATTTATTAGTTTGTATTACTTTTTTTATTTTTAAAAGATTTTATTTATTTGAGAGAGAGTGAGCGGGCACAAGCAGAGGGAAAAGGAGAAGCAAACTCCCCACTGAGCAAGGAGCCTGACACTCAGTCTTAGGACCCTGGGATCATCATATGAGCCGAAGACAGACACTTAACTGTCTGAGCCACCCAGGTGGCTTATACAATTATACAATTTTATACAATTTTATAATAGTGATTGTTTCTGTCATTGTGTACCCAAAGATAGCAGGTTGTTAGATGAGTTTAGAGTAAGATCTACTATGACAATTTTTTGTCCGATTTTTTATTTCAATTTTTTAAATTTATTTTTCTAAGATTTTATTTATTTGGGAGAGAGAGAGAATGGGGGAGAGCTAGAGAGGGAGAGGATGAGAGTGGGGAAGGCCAGAGGGAGAACCAGACTCCCCTCTGAGCAGGGAGCTTGGGACTCCAGGATCATGACCCAACCCGAAGGCAATTGCTTAACCAACTGAGCCATGCAGGTGCCCCACTTTTTTTTTTTTTCTTTGATGTGATTTTTATTTTTTTATTTAATTAAATTTTTTTTATTTAAACATATAATGTAACCCCACCACCCTCTCCCAACCCCCCTCCCCCCCACCCCCCTCAGTTTGTTTTATGACATTAAGAGTCTCTTTTGGTTTGTCTCCCTCCCGATCCCATCTTCTTTCATTTTTACTTTTCCTACCACCTTAACTCCCACCCCCGTTGCATCTCCACTTCCTCATATCAGGGAGATCATGTGGTAGTTGTCTTTCTCCAGTTGACTTATTTCGCTAAGCACTTTTTTAAAAAAGATGTCATTTTAAAGCATAAATATAGCAAATTGTCATTACCCTTGTAAGTAACATGTTTAAAACTCTGATCTAGAATACTTAAAAAAATACATTTCCTCTTGATATCTTAGCTGTAGGAGCTTAAACCTGATTGCAGTCTGCCTGCAAATTTAAGACAGCCCAACATTCTAAATTGTATGGTATTAGAATCTCAGGATTGGGACCTTTTAAGGGAAAAAAGTAACCTTTTGATGGCCAAAGAAATTAGCCAAGGACTAAA
>RCUC01121819.1:0-79037 GCA_003697995.1 Taxidea taxus jeffersonii | reverse complement strand
TAGAGTTGAGGGTCTATTTCTGGGCTCTCTATTCTGTTCCATTGATCTATGTGTCTGTTTTTGTGCCAGTACCATACTGTCTTAATGATGACAGCTTTGTAGTAGAGCTTGAAGTCGGGAATTGTGATGCCACCAACTTTGGTTTTCTTTTTCAATATTCCTTTGGCTATTCGAGGTCTTTTCTGGTTCCATATAAATTTTAGGATTATTTGTTCCATTTCTTTGAAAAAATTGGATGGAATTTTGATAGGCATTGCATTAAATGTGTAGATAGCTTTAGGTAGCATAGACATTTTCACGATATTTTGTAAAGGTAAATTTTAAGACACACACCTGTGCCTATATGCCAGATTCTTTGGGCATTTGCTATTCTCACATAAACCTGGATACTTTAAGAACTTAAAGGTATCATCCAAGAGCTTCAGATTCATGCCTGTATCCCATTCATTTACTAAGATTATTCATAAGCACAAATGATATGGGCAAATTGAGACAGCAGTATGCCAGAGATTTAAGATGGCCACAGTGGAAGCCTCGTTCATCAATTTCTGTACTTTTCCATCATCTGACCGAAGTTGATGGATTAGGAACATTACTGCCCTATTTTTGTTGAAGCAATATTTGTGGTATTTTGTCCTAACTCACATATCTCTCTTAGTCATTACAAAGGCTTGGGAAGGAGCCTTGCTTCTCCAATGGGGAGTGAGCAGGTAAAACGAAAAGTTTGGCTGCGACCCTGGGAAAATGCTAACAGCGAGTGTCTTTTCTCTATCTGATCTGAAATCTGAGAGGTTCCGAGTTTCTGCACAAGGTAGCTTTGTGCATATTTCCCTGATTGCTGAGGCTGGAGTGAGCTGCCTGACAGGCTTCTGGGGTAATCAATTCCAAAAGACTGGAATTCTCTTACTTGTTCAGAATCTTACAGGAAAAGGTGACAAAAAAGTGTGAAATAAGTATTTTCTGCTCACGTATCCCCATCTCCAAGCACAGCATGGCTATAGGATACCGAAAATACTTAAAGATACTCCTCTCTCCCGCCTCCTTTCACCCTGAATGCAGCCTTAAGCTAACAGCCCCGAATGCCTAGCAGGAGGACAGTTGCTTTTTTATTTTGGCAAAACCTAGGAACTTCTTGTTGTGTTGCTGTCCGCAAACATAAAAGGAGAATTCTATGAAAAGATTTCGGCTAATTAACATTTACAGGGGACCCATGGCTGAGCCACCATGCGATGTGTTATTTAAGCTGTGCAGAGATAAATTAAAATTTGCCTTTTGGGACGCCTGGGTGGCTCAGTTGGTTAAGCGGCTGCCTTCGGCTCAGGTCATGATCCCAGTGTCTTGGGATCGAGTCCCGCATTGGGCTCCTTGCTCGGCAGGGAGCCTGCTTCTCTCTCTCTGCCTCTGCCTGCCACTCTGTCTGCCTGTGCTCACTCTCTCTGACAAATAAATAAATAAAATCTTAAAAAAAATTAAAATTTGCCTTTTGTCTCTTTGCCTGCTTAAAGGGGAAAGCAGACACAGGGGTTGTCGTTATAAGATAAGGAGGTCAGTTTTCGCGTGAGGCTTAATACAAATCAGTCCTATTACTTCGTCTCATTGTTGACGCTGACAAACATGGTGTTTTCTATGATACAGACTCCATTATGTATTGGCTTGTATCCTAAGGCCGCTCAATGGGATAAATAAGGGGGGCACCACCCCTCCCCCCACCAAGACAAAATAAAGAGGCTGAAGGGGGTAGGGAAGAGGGGAGGGAATGTAGAAGGAGAAGTAACAGGATTCGTGGTCAGGGAGTGAGGAGATGGAGCAAGTGGAGGTGAATTAGTTAACATTAAACGGGGCAGCTGTTGGTGGAGAGAAGGAATACAATATATTCACATAACTAACTAGCTGGTCAACTGTGTAGATTCTAGATACACCTTTCAGGGATGTTGGCTGATTTGTTAATGGATATTTGCCATATGGGTGCCCATACCGGTAAGGAGCAAGACCTTGTGCATGTTATTCAGATAATCTTCCTCCTAACTGTCCTGTGGGGTGAAATGGATAATGATTTTCATTTCCATTTTTTTTTTTTTTTTTTGAGGGGAGAGTTGAAGTTCATAGAGACTAACTTTCTTTCTTTTTTTTTTTTTTTTAAGATTTATTTATTTATTTATTTGACAGAGAGAGAGAGAGAGAGAGAGAGATCACAAATAGGCAGAGAGGCAGGCAGGGAGAGAGGGGGAAACAGGCTCCCTGCTGAGCAGAGAGCCGGATGCAGGGCTCGATCCCAGGACCCTGAGATCAGGACCTGAGCTGAAGGCAGAGGCTTAACCCACTGAGCCACTCAGGCTCCCCGAGACTAACTTTCTTAAACCCTCCAGGGCTCGATCCCAGGACCCTGAGATCAGGACCTGAGCTGAAGGCAGAGGCTTAACCCACTGAGCCACTCAGGCTCCCCGAGACTAACTTTCTTAAACCCTCAAGTGGTAAGTAATACCCAAAATTTAGACCAAGCCTAGGCTCCCTGATCCTGCATCTGACTGTTTGAGGAATACCCAACGGAAATCACTTTGTTTCTTTTTTTAAAAAATAGGAGCAATAGAAGCATAGCGTTTGAAAGTTTAAAAGGTCTTTAATCTTTAGAGGTGAGTTTATAAGAGAGAAAGCTGAAGTCCAGGAAAAGTGTCCTAAAGCTCTTAAACTGGTCATGGAAGGAATACCTTGGAAAAATTTCCACCCTTGTATTTCAACTCTCCAAAACAGATAAAATGCATATTCTACCCTGTCAACTTTTTCCCCCCAGCTTGTTCTCATTAGGAATGTCAGGGCAGATGTCTATTTTTATTTTATTTTATTATTATTTTTTCAGATACCTATTTTAAATTGAATCCTGTCATGAGAAATGCTTGTAGAATTATGTGAACTTGGCAACTCAACACAATGTAAAACTGGGATTTAGTATATTTTCCTATCCTGTATCCCTTGTAAATTTTTCTATGTTGTTCACGAGTAAGGTGAGAAGAATAGAGGTCTAGAGTACTTTATTTAGAAAATGTAGTACACTTAACAGTAACCAAAATTATTACGTGCTATAATGCCACCAAGGGCTCTAGAATAGAGTCAAAATATTTAGTGTTTTCTAGATAGATCTTAAAATAGATAGCAGTAGGAAACGAATTTTGAAGTACAGAAAATTGAACCTAGATTGTTAACTCTTAGGACATAGTTTGGTGAGAATGTGGGAGATTAGCCACAAATCACAATTTGACTTTGAAATTTGCAATAGAAATTTCAAAGTAAATGCATTCAGGTGTTCTTTGAGCCCACTTTTTTGTTAAATATATCTATCTATCTCTATATAGAGGTATCTCTCTCTCTCTCTCTATATATATATGTATATATACATATATATATATAAAAAAGACCTATCCGGGTGCTGAAAGTGAAGTGAGTAGGAATTAGGTAAGGATGAAATACTTCATATTGATGATTTTATGTAGTTACCATGACCTGTTTTCTAAGTCCAAAAAATAAATAATCCAAGTGAAGCAAATCTAGAATATTGGGCTGAATGCTGTAAAAATACTTCAACTGTCTATCAGATGTTTTATAACTAAATTTTATCCTGAGGTAAGAGTGGAAGATGGAATTTCTTAAGTTGATTTATAACATGAAATTCAAGATGTAAAGAACTGTGTTCCTCTATTTCCCCACTATTTTCCAGTAGTAACCCTATAATCCCCTAACTCCTGCATTGATCTTATATATTTTCCAATCCAATACATTTCAGTTGATCTATTTGTATGTTGAATTCCCGTGGCAAGATTGGCAGGATTCATTAATCTCATTCATTCCATGGCCATCTCAACTGCTGGGAAGGAAAGTTGGAATTGCAGTGGCTTTTGTTGGAATGAAAAGATGGAGTAGTGGGAAACTTCTTTCTTTTCTGCCCTCCCTCCTTCCTTAACTTTTCTGTCTCTCTCTCTTTTTCTGTCCAAATACTTTGCTTTAAAGGAATATCATAAAACATTGATTTTGAATATTTGAGATTTAATGTATTGGGGCAACTGAGGAGTGTTTGATATAGGGTATAGGAACAGGAGAAGTGGGAATGATTTTATGTGCTTGGTAGTGCATGCCTGAGCCAAAATAAGCTAGATTATCCTCAGTAACAAACAATCCCAAGATCTCAGTGGTTGGTACAATGGTAGGATTTCTCCTGCTCATGCTATCAGTCCAATATGGCCTGCTACGTAGCCCACACTGCCAGAAGCTTCCTCTATAGTGTTTCCTACACCATTACCCTTACAATGGGAAGGGAGAGTAACTTCTTTCCAGAGGTGCATCCTACAGGATGTCCAACTATAGAGGGGGCAGATAAGAGCCATGAGACATGTGTGTGAACAGGAAAGTCAGAAACCCATCCATGACAGCTTGTAGCATTCCCTGCCTTTCCTGGAGAAAGAACGAGATCAGTACAGGTAAAAGTGGGTGCAGTGCCAGCCATGTGAGCCCCGTGTGGCCCCTCTGAGAATGGCTTAAAAAAAAAAAAAAATCTGAGAATTCGGTAAACCAGTATTGCCCATGGAGGCAATGGCTCTGTAAGTGATCCCGGAGCATGTTTGTCCATTCATTCTTTTCTTCATTCCTTTGTTCCTTTATCCCTTCAATAAATATTTGTTGAGCTATCGCATATCAAGTACATAATGTAAGCCTTGATTTATTTGTTTTCTTGGGGCGCCTGGGTGGCTCAGTGGGATAAAGCCTCTGCCTTCAGCTCAGGTCATGATCCCAGGGTCCTGGGATCGAGCCCCACATCGGGCTCTCTGCTCAGCAGCGAGCCTGCTTCCCTTCCTCTCTCTCTGCCTGCCTCTCTGCCTGCCTGTGACCTCTGTCAAATAAATAAATAAAATCTTATTTGTTTTCTTGATTTTTATTTTACTTGTGTACTCTTTGGTGTTTGTTTCTTTAACACATTTTTACTGCCTTATCAACTTCTTGTATGTGTGTTTATTTTGAATCTGTTATTTTTTAACTTCCTTGGGGGTATGACCCTGGTCTGTTTTCTTTACCATAGTATCCTCATGTGTGTTCCTACTAAGTATTTGATAACCAAGGAGTCAGTACAGTGCATTGGTTGTGTTTTTTCTTGGCATTTCCATGAAGCAGTTTCAGTTGAAAAAAAAAAAAAGAACAAAACAACTATCCGAATTTATTAACATTTCAATTAACATCTTTAAGTTTTATCTGTAACATAATTTTTCCCTTGCTGTTTTACCTATAGAGTCAAGTGACTATGGTGTGTCATTCAGGTCACTCAAAAAAACCTCTGAATAATAAGTAAAATTATTCTAGGGAAGTGTTCTTATTGATTTATTTTGTTTTATTATTTATGAGAGAGAGAGAGCACGCACAAGCACAAGCCAGAGGAGGGACAAAAGGAGGGGAGTAGCAGGTTCCCCACTGAGGAGTGCAGGACTGGGATGGGTTTGAACCCAGGATCCTAGGATCATGACCAGACTGACTAAGCCACCCAGGCACCCCTGGGTGTGGTCTCATTTAGACTGTGAAACATGACATAGTCCTTCAGAGCAGCTAAAAAAATTTTTTTCCCCAGGAATCACTGTCCCCTTGGTTCATCTTTGCTTAGTCTTCTCCATTTCTCTTTCATGGCCTGACTTCCGTGATTCTGGAATTTTGTCTTCCTCAGAACTGGTTGAGCAGAGGAAACATTGTACTTATCTTTGTAGCCTACCAGCCCTTGAACCTCACGCAGTACCTTGTCCGTAGTAACCCCTGGACAAAACCTTGTTAAATGGATGTGATTGTCATCATCTACAGTGGGTGAACTTTTCATGTGATGTGGTGCTAACAGCATCCTCACAGTTATTTAACACAGAAAGCATCTGCAGAACCCAACCTGAGGGAAGGGGGGACGAGGGAGACCGCACTGAAGGTTCTCTGTATGGAACGTTCTAGTCTGCTTAGATTGTCTTGAGGTGTGAAAAGGGAGCACATTTTCCCACTTGGTCTATATAAAATTAAAATTTCTGAAATTGAAACAACAACAGCGAAAACCCCTTCACTCTGATGAATTAAAGTCTCTGTCAGTCCCTTGAACTTCTTCTTAGTAACTTCATTATCTTCCTTTCAGGAGGGTGGTTGACGTAAATTCTTCTGGGACCAAATCCAGCATTTCCACCTTGAAGAAACATAATTAACTGACATTTTAAAAGCTACTTTATAGGCCTGTTCTGACTGTTAACAAAGGATACTACTTGATTTACAGTTTGTGAAAAGTCTACTTTCAGAATTTGGTTGGGTGTTATGGTAGCTCTTTTAGTTGATTACTTTGATTTTTATTCAGTAAATTATCTTCAGCAGCCGTGTGATGTCATTGGGAACTTGACTTTTACTTTATTTTTTTTTTAAATTTATTTATTAGTTAGAGAGAGAGAGAGCGAGCACAGGCAGACAGAGAGGCAGGCAGAGGCAGAGGGAGAAGCAGGCTCCCTGCCGAGCAAGGAGCCCGATGCGGGACTCGATCCCAGGACGCTGGGATCGTGACCTGAGCCGAAGGCAGCCGCTTAACCAACTGAGCCACCCAGGCGTCCCAACTTTTACTTTTTTATACTTGGAAGGCTGAAGCACAGGAAAATACTTCACAGTGAATGGGAAGGCTAAGCTTATGTGTACAAGGAGAAGGTAACTGGGCATAATAGCCATCATTTATTAATTTCCCTCTTACTGTAGAAGCTAAGGGCTTGGCCATTATTGAAAAAAAATTATTGAAAGGTCAAGGATTTTGTTTTGTGCCTTGGATTCTCTGAAGCTTTGCTCTACAGGCATCCAACTGTGGGATGTAACCATGGGTTACAGTGTCACATTCTAGAGACACTGGCAAGATTTTTGGCATTACGGTTAAAAAGAAATTGCAACAAAATACTGGATAATTACACTTTCCTTTGGTGTGCATGGTAATTCATTCACCTGAGCCGAGGCAGGGTATGTATTCACTATAGAAGATTCCGACAAGGATACAAATTTAAGTGTTGATGAGAAGATTCTCCCGGAATCTGGAAGTATGGGTAAGAGTTTGTGACATGTGTTCATAAGCCCCCGGCCTTCTCGGCAGCTCAGGAGCATGGGGATGTGTGATCTCTGTGCTTCTAGGCATAGGTGGCTCTCTCTGCTGGGTGTTCCAAGATGTTCTTAGGGTCTCATATGTCAGTTCCAGTTGATGTGGCTTTGGGATCCGTTAGTGGAGCCCAGCACCGCTTTCATGATCCTGGGTCCCTCTAGCTTACCAATAAAGAGGCTTTGTATTGCTCCTTGGATTGGGTCTTGAGATTTGGGTAAAAGAAAGAAACTCCTTTGTAAGTCCGGATTCCCCACTGGGCGCTTCCTCTTGTCCACATGGGGAGTCCTGGGGAGGGGTGGGGAGCAGTCGGGGTTCATAGGTGACTGGTGCCAGTGTTGCCATTTGGCCTACCCATGCCCTCTGGGAAGGGGCCAGGCTAAGGAAAACAAAACAAGATGAAACCCAACAAGCCAGGAATATTGGAATCTTGAAGCCGTTAGCCAACTGCTGCTGCTTTTCCAGGTTCTTAAACCCTAGGCTGCTAGTGTTCTGAATATTTCAGTTTGTCATTCAGCTGGCCCAGTGAGTGCCTATTGCTGGGCTTGGTTTAACTGTCATTAAAATAAAGTTCCTGGAAACAATGTGAACAGGAAGTATTTATAAAGTTATTGGCCTGGCCTCATTTCATAGCTCCTCTTACTCAGTGTCTTGTCGTAATTGGTGCTCAAAATATCAGGTTGAATGGATGAGGAATGTGCGCTAGGCAGATTTACTGATAGAAAGAAATGAAGCCAACAAGGGGCGAGCATGGAAGGGTAGGGAGACCAGCCCGGGGACACTTTAAGGAGAAGGAAAAAAGAAAGAAAAACCTCTCTAGGTTGATGAAGTCAGAGAAGGTTGAACAGAGATGGCTGGGTTGGATCACAGAATAAAAGAATATGATTTTCTTGAAGCTATCAGTCTGTGAATTATTCTCTGAAACACCGAAAAGCTTATAGAAAGCATAGGGTTTGGAATTAGGCAGAATTGGGCTCACACTTGCTGGCTGTGACCTTGACAGGCTACCCAGTGCCTTTGGGCTTTTGTTACAAATTTAATTGGGACAACATTATACACTATTCAGTATTATCTTGAGAATTAATAATACATGTAAAAGTGGCTAAAGCAGTGTGTGTACATGTGTTTATGCATGTGTGTGTGTATAAAATTTCATTTTATGACATATCAAGTGCAGCTTGGTGCCACTTTCCAACTGTCATTTAACCTTCACAGCAAGACTTTAGGTTTAGTATTATTTTTCTGTTTTGTTCAGATGAGGATGCTTAGGCATTGGCCGGTCTGCATAACGTGCCCATAGTTGTGCAGTTCCTGAGTGGTGGACCTGGACGGTGAACCCAGGAGTACCCTCTAAATGAGCCCATCCTCTCAATGCTTACACCTGCAACCAGACCTTGAATCTGAGTTCTTCTCGTAGATGTCAGTGCTGGTTAGACTCTAAACTGAAAATTACATAGGTTGTCACGGAGTCACTTTCATTGTCGTCAGGTTGCCATTAACCTCTCACGCCTTTAAAAAA
This sequence comes from Taxidea taxus jeffersonii, assembly GCA_003697995.1. Taxonomy (NCBI): domain Eukaryota; kingdom Metazoa; phylum Chordata; class Mammalia; order Carnivora; family Mustelidae; genus Taxidea; species Taxidea taxus. Next base: position 70,395 of record RCUC01121819.1, on the reverse strand, counting down.
ATGCTTAAGAGAAATGTTGAGGGTTGAAGTTTTAGTATTTACTGGTTCTGTTACTCTCTCAATCACTTAGTCCCTTGGCCTTAATTTCTTCATTACTAGAATAGAAACGTTCTGTATCCAAGCAGATTGCCAGAACAGGTCCATGAGAGGATGTATGTGAAAACAGCGAGCTGTAAGGCCCCAGAAAAATGAAAGGCACTGTCACGATATTTAAGCGCTGGTCTTGATCTGATGCATCTCTGTTTTCCTAATGGCAGTGTATAAAGAAGAATTATATTGCTTATTATCAAGCATACGTGATAATCCATGGGGATTCCCTTGGTTGCATCTGTATTGTTGAATTTCTGTAACCTGATGGAAATATAGAACAGGGTTCTATGGTGTATGTTTCTGTGATTACAACAAACTGTACAACATCTATTATTATTATTATTTTTAAAGATTTTATTTATTTATTTGACAGAGATCACAAGTACGCGGAGAGGCAGGCAGAGAGAGAGAGAGAGGAGGAAGCAGGTTCCCTACTGAGCAGAGAGCCCAATGCGGGACTCAATCCCAGGACCCCGAGATCATGACCTGAGCCAAAGGCAGAGGCTTTAACCCACTGAGCCACCCAGGCGCCCCATAACATCTATTATTATCCCATTTCAGAAATGAGGAAATTGAGGCTCAGGAGAGTGAAGAAACACAGCCAGAGCCTCCCTGCTGGCCTTCAAAATACATTCCCATGTTAAAAATGCTGTGTTTTCTCATCTTCCTCCTGCAGCTAAGGATATAGTGTCTGTCTGCCCTGGGCTGAAGTAGGGAGTGGGTGAGATATAGGACTAAGTAGTGTTGTTTCTTGTGTGAGTCTGTGGAATAAAAAAGCAACAGGTGTTGCTTCCACCTGAAATAAAATCTTCATTTTGTTGAGCCCTTTCTTAAGCATCTGTGATGTTTTAAGATTTTGGGGAGTCACTTGGACTGTACTAAACTTCCAGGATGGGGAGATTATGGGTCTCAACAGTTATTGCCACAGAGTCTACTAGCAATTAGATTAGCCTTAATGTTTCTGATAAATTTCACGATGATCAGCAGTTTGGTCTTGGAATCAAGGCTTTTCACGTTAGCTGGGGGAGCCAATGACCACGAACAATTTGTCTGCATCAATATCTTGATTAAAAGTATTTTAAGAGGGGCACCTGGGTGGCTCAGTCGGTTAAGCAGCTGGCTCTTGATTTCGGCTCAGGTCATGGTCTCAGGGTCCTGACACCCACATCCGGCTCTGCGCTCAGTGGGGATTCTGCTTAAGGATTCTCTCTCCTTCTCCTTCTCACCCCAGTCATGTGCTCTTGCTCTCTCTCTCAAATAAATAAATAATTTTTAAAAAAAAATTTTAAAAAGTGAGCATCTGGGTGGCTCAGTTGGTTAAGCGTCTATGTTCAGCTCAGGTTGTGATCCCAGGGATGAATCCTGCATTGGGCTCCCCTGCTCAGTGGGGAGCCTGCTTCTCCCTCTGCCTGCTGCTCTCCCTCCTTTTGCTTCTGTCTCAAAAAAAAATTGAAAAAAACATTTCATGAAATTTACTACCCATGACTTGGTCAGCATATGGTTTGGCAAATAGATCAGTGTGTGAGAGTGCTTGCCTCATTTTGAGGACTTTTTCTCCCATAAGCTTCCGTAAGGACTTTCTGTCTTGACTTGAAATTCCATGGTATGACTTCTTGTTCCTGAATTGATGCCAGGACTTGGCCTATTCCTTATGCCAAATTAAAAAAATATTATTTGTAAGGAATTACCTTTGACTCATTATTACTTATGAGCACCTGAAGTCAATGGCTTGGATTCTAAGTCGGTTCATTAGGAAATATTCAGCAAACATTTCTTGGGGCCCTTGGGGGCCTAAAGTATCAAGGGGATTAATGTAGCTACTAGATTATTTCCATTATGACATTTCAGATTTGAATCATACTCCATTGAGGTGAGTCAGAAAATGTATCCAGTGATAACTGGTAATAGCTTGATATTGGGTAAATATTGGTTGACTTGATTAATCTTTAAAAACTTTAGATATTCTTGGGACGCCTGGGTGGCTCAGTTGGTTAATCGGCTGCCTTCGGCTCAGGTCATGATCCCAGCGTCCTGGGATCGAGTCCCACATTGGGCTCCTTGCTTGGCGGGGAGCCTGCTTCTCCCTCTGCCTCTGCCTCTGCCTGCCTCCCTGTCTCCCTGTGCTCGCTCGTGCGCTCTCTTTCTTTCTCTAACAAATAAATAAAAATAAAATCTTTAAAAAAAAAACTTTAGATATTCTTTTTAAAAATTATTTATTTATTTATTTATTTATTTGACAGAGATACAGCAAGAGTAGGAACACGAGCAGGAGGAGTGGGAGAGGGAAAGCAGGGTTTCCCGCCAATGCGGGTCTTGATCCCAGGACCCTGGGATCATGATGTGAGCCCAAGGCAGATGCTTAATGACTAAGCCACCTGGGTGCCCCAATTTGGGATATTCTTAATATAATTGAAAAAGCTGTCATTTATACCTAAGTGGAGAAGAGTGATGCTTTGACAGCTGTAAGCTGGTGAGGCCTTTATTCAGAAATTGTATTGAAATCAACATATGGGCGGTTCCTGTAAATGATGTCATGATACAGTAACACTGTATTAATCTTTTAGAAGTCTATTCTTGGCTCTTTTACCCAAATAATGTTGCCAGATATTACAGCTGCAGTGTAATTTGAAACAATGTGAAAATTGCCCTGTTTACTCATTCCAAGCAAAAAAGCTAATGCTAAATTAGTTTTCATGTTAAAAGTTGATTGAATTGAGTAATAGCCAGCCTTATTCATTCTTCTCTGGTCCTTTTAATGAAAGTCTTTCCCCTAGCGCAGTCCTTTTGATTTAAACTCTTTAAAAGCAAAAGAGAAAAAAAAAATCCTAAAAAATTTACTCCTTTCTCTTTTATGTGACTCAGAATAGCCAAGAAAGAGTATTGTGTTAGGGATTCCTGAAAATGAAGTCATAAAGGGCTGTATATCTTATGCTACCAGAGTCCTTCTATGTAAACTGGGAGGAAAAGGAAAAAAAAAAAAAAAGCAACTATCAGATTCTGAATGAAAGCACAGGAGGAAAAAAAAAAGTCAGGGCTGATTTTAGTACTTTGCTAGGAAGCTGTTTGTGATTCCCAGGGTCTGTGGATTGATCGTATCTTATGGAGTATTTGATTCTTCTCTCTTGTCTTGGTTAATTCAGTCTTCCATCCTCCAGTATAGCTTCTTTTGGTTCGAAGAAGGTCTGCACTCATCTCAGCTACCTTGTACTCCACCGTGAGGGCCGGAGACATTGGTGCTGTAAGAAAGACCGGTTTCTTCCTTTTGCCATTACCGTCGTTTCTATCAGTGGTCCTTCTTGGCATCCCATGAAGAATCTGCCCGCAAACTACTTTCCATCTCTCCCTGGATGTGATAGCTCTGCTTGGGTGCACTTTAATAAAACGTGGTGAGAAATGGAACTTCTTGTATTCCTTGCAAGACGGAAACCCTGCCTCCACGGTGTCCCATCCCTGCCAGGAGTCCCCTGTGGTATCCTTAGGATTGAATGACAAGTACTTGGGCCCCAGACATTTTGGAATTACGTGCTTCTGTTCCTGCTACAGAATTGGTTCATTCGCCATCCTCTGGCATTAGTCATCTCCTCCTTGAATCAGTGAAACGGTTCCTCTGATTTTACCCCATACTTGTTACAAAACTCCAAAGAATTACTATCCCCTTTTTGTTGGATCCCTTTAACGGCCATTGATTTGTCTCTCTGCCCTGTAGGGACCTTCTTATAGCCAAGGGCCCTTAACATTTTTTCCATGCCCCAGACCTCTTTGTTTGGTGAAGCCTATGGACCCTTTTTCTGAATGATTTTTAAATGTGCCAAATAATATACGTAGTCTTACAAAGGAAGCCAGTTACGTTGGAATAAGTTATGAAAATGTTAAGTTTACATATGAGCTCTCCCCCTCCCCCTGCCTTAAAGATGTTGTTTATTTATTTGAGAGAGAGAGAGAGAGAGAGCACAAGCAGAGGGAGGGTTAGAGAGAGAAGGAGAGAGAGAATCTCAAGCAGACTGAATGCAGAACCTGACATGGGGCTCCATCCCAGGACCCTCAGAGCATGACCTGAGTCGAAATCAGGAGTCAGATAATTGATCGACTGAGCCACTCAAGTGCCCCTATACATATGTGCTTTTTAAAAGAGCTAATGAAATGACAAGATTCAATGGTGGATCAAAAACCTACCATAATTTTAAAGTAATGATGACAGTAAAAGACATTTTTGGTATCTAAGATTGTAATATCACAAACAAAAACATCTTTGCTCAAAGATTCTTTTTTGGTGACAGAGTCCCAGATTTTGCTTATGGTCCTACAGATTCTACTGTGGTTTATTAATTGAAGGAAATGGTAAATATCAGCTAAGCTTAGCAAATTTTTGCATTAAAGATGTAATTTTTCTTCCTCCAAATTCATAGACATCTTCAGTGTGATTAGTAGACTCCCACCTAATGTGTGGGTGATGTTCACTTAATCTTTTGCTTTGGTGGACTCTTCTGTGTCATAGCCCTTATCTGCTTGAGACAAGGTGCCACATGGTCTTTCCATTACACCTTCCTGGTCCTCCTTGCTCCTTCTTGGCCTGACTCCCCTCTGATGCTGTGGGCAGATAAACTCAGTCTTGCCCATTGTGTTTGCAGATGTTTATAGAGCCCAAGAAATTATTAACCATCATCGGGTTATTTTTTCTCCCTCTGTTAGACTCCACTGAAGACTCCCAGTCTTCTTAAATTCAACGCTTGAATCATAGCTTACATTTGTAAAGCATTTTTACAGTGTGTATTTTCACCTAGATGTCTCACTTGGTCTTAAGAGGGAAGAAAGGTGGACATTGTTATCCCTCCCATCCATTCCCTCCATCCATCCAATATTTATTGAGAGTCACTTATGCACCAGGTATCTATATCCAGATCTAGGTCCTTGGGACATGGTGGAGACATGCTATGTGACTGTACAGCATGGAGACCTAGTCTAATCTCAAGGATGGGGGAGGCCAGAGGCTGAAAGATTTAAACTAAGATCTATAAGCTCTGGGGGAAAGAGTTGGGGAGTATATGGCGGGGGGCAGGGGGGGGTAGGTAGAAATTGAGGGAATGTTTCAGATAGAATAATCAGCAGGTAATTTTCAACAGATGGGAAAGGAAACTATTCCTTGAATTTCAGTGACTTGTCAAAGCCGCGTATCAGGAACCTGGGAATCCTTATTTCTTCTTTCTGTGCTTTCCCAAGGTTGGAAATGGCATTATCGTCTGTAGTTTTTAGCTACATGTGGAATTAACCATTCTGATGTATCTGTTTCTTTCCCTTTCAAGTTGGATATTCATTGAGGGGGTGTGTGTGTGTGTGTGTGTGTGTGTATTTAAACTCTAGTGAAAGTTAAAATTCTGTGAACCTGATTGGACCCAGGGAAGCTTTAGCATTACCTAATATTGATAATGGTGATGACCGGAAGTGGTAACAGTTCACATTTACTGAGCCTTCCCTGTGTACCAGGCACTCTTCTCTATATTGTACACATACTCACTCACTCTCTAATCCTCAGAACACTCCTCTGAGGTCAAGAATGTTACTGAAGCACATGGGGGGGGGGCGTGGTGAACATTTTGAGAATGTTCGAGAACTTTTGAGAACGTTCAAATCGGGCTGAGATTTGAACCTAGGCAGTCTGACTCCAGAGCCTGTTTTCTTAAACCTCTAAGTTTCATACTCGGGATAATAGAGAGCCAAGAACCTGCATAAAGCCCTGTACTCTATGGAGCGTGTTCCTTGGCTTGCCTGACAGCGCTCTGACTGGTCACCGCCAAAGCTGTCGTTAGTACTCAACAGCCAAACGTTACTATGTTGCTGTTTTGCATTTTCTCAGTGAGCTCTCTTGAAGGTTTAAAGAGACCTTCAGACCTCAGCTTTCCCCCTCTCTCTGGTTTCGCCGCTTACAGTGCATTGACTGGTTGACCCTACTGCCCGCCCCCATTCTTATGCTGTGCACCTGCCACTGGGCTCAGCTCTCAGAGAAAGCAAACAGGTTGAAGATGGCGTGTTTAAAATAGATCACAGGGAATGGATATTTTTAAAAGCGAACTCCATTAGCAGAGGTCCTTAGCTATATCCAGTTTAAATTAAGTTCTTTTTCAAAACTGTTTTCTCCCTCTCCTTTGAGCCTGTGACCCATGGCACCCATCTTCATGGTTACACACTGGAGTTAGGGCAGCTGAACAGGGACTGATTAAGTACAAATTGAAGATTTCATTTGCGGCTTGGTTTTCCTCGTGCTTCATAGGGCCAGATATTCTCAAATGTGTCCAGGAAGGGGCCCAGTTGAAAATGAGAGGACGTTAATAACTGAAATTATGTACGGAAGATATCTGACAGCTGTTGTTGTTGTGGGTGCCAAACTACTTATCTCAACCCATATGTTTTCTTTGCTTTTCAGGGTTGAAGACTTCTAGGTAATTCTGTCATCTGCAGAGGTTAGTCAAGGACACTAAGTGACTTGAGGCTTTTATAGTCATAGGGGGAAATAGGTAAAATGGGAAACTCTAAAATATTCATATTTAGGGCAGTATTTAAAAAAAAGTATGGTAATTGGGTCAGCTTATATATGTATGCATGTGTTGGAGAAAGATACATGAACTGGAAAAGGGAAGACTTTTTTTGTGTTATGTTTGAACACTGTCACATATTTACATCGTGCTTCCCAGATGGAGAAATCTGCCTTTGAGAGGTCAGATGAGCTGACCAAGAGGCTCTGGGGTAGTTAGGACAGAGCCAGGATTGAAGCACGTCCTGGGCCTTCAAGTATGCTTGACTTTTGCTTTCTGGCTAAACAGATGGTAAGGAGTCCATGATATCAAGAGAAAAAAATGGAAAGAGAAGGTGTTCATCTTGGGGGCCGACGTGGTATAACTGACTCTGATTTTTTTTTTAAAGATTTTATTTACTTGTCAGAGAGAGAGAGGGAGAGCGAGTGAGCAAGAGAGAGAGCACAAGTAGAAGAAGTGGCAGGCATAAGGAGAAGCAGGCTCCCTGTTGAGCAAGGAGCCCAATGCTGGACTCAAACCTAGGACGCGGGGATCATGACCTAAACCTAAGGTAGACGCTTAACCAACTGAGCCATCTAGTTATCCCCCTTTTCCTGGATAAAAAAAAAATAGTTCAGGGTGCCCGAGTGGCTCAGTTGGTTAAGCCTCTGCCTTTGGTTCAGGTCATGATGCCAGGGTCCTGGAATTGAGCCCTGCATCGGGCTCCCTGCTGGGCAGGAAGCCTGATTCTCCCTCTCCCACTCCCTCTGTTTGTGTTCCCTCTCTCTCTGTCAAATAAATAAGTAAAATCTTAAAAAAATTATTAAAAAAAAGTTCAGTGCAGTTCTGGGGCTTCCAGCTTTGTAAGCTATGTAAGTGATAGGACTTAGGCCACAAGTGTGGAGATCTTTGTACCTGACTTTTAGGGGGATGAGCTTACCACCTCTGAGAGCATTTGAAATTCATATACTTGAAAGTATCTGGTACCTGATAAATGTGAAATTTCTTACTCCTTCCTTTACATATACTGATCTGTATATCCATACACATACTGATCTATAAAGTGTTCAAACTTTTCCAGTGACATTATTTGCTTTCTGCTGGGCTCTTTTTGTCTTCTAAAACCTTATTAAAGAACTGCCTTATTATATGCAGCCTGTAGACCTAATAATAAGTTAAAAAAAAAAAAAAGCAGAGCTTTTGCACATTGTCAGGGGACTTCCAAGAGGTTATTATGTAGCCAAATGGCTTGAAATCATGCGGACCCACGAAGATTCAACCTACAATTTAACTTTTAAGAAAACAGTAAAGCTGTAATATCAACACCAAGAGAAAGGACCAGATGATAACATCAATACCGTTTAATACTCGTGGCCATGATTTTTATTATGAGCAGTTAATGTCCAGATCAGTTCCACATAAATGGAAAGCTGACCTCAATCGGAGGAGAATAAATTGGATAAAAGGAAAAATAAAAAAAGACTGGCAGAGGTTGCTGTGGTTTCTAAGAAGGAAGTGGCTGGGGAGGAGATTGATGACCGACAATGACAGGCCAGAGATGGCTGATGCAGGGTTCTGAGGTAGACCTTGACTGACAGGGGTGGTGGGGCCGTGCCTCCCTCCTTCCTGGTAGAATGGGAAGTATTGTTAGCGGGTAATGCATACATTTAGTTTAAACTCCAGTTCTGCATGTTCATATAGGAAGAGATTAGATTACAGATGTATTATAACTCATCCCCCAAAATATCTGGGAATGAGTAAAAAACCAAATAATCCGCTATTATTCATATGAACAGGATGGGGGAAGCAGGAAGAGGGTGTGTGCGTGGACAATATAGAACAATGAATAATACAAAAACCACTGACAGCTGACAGACTCCCACAGAATCTTCTCTTCTGTCTTCTGCCTGACCTTCTTGGCTGGACAGCACTGGCCACAGCTGAATCCTTTGCGAGAGGAAGGGGAAGTAGAGGAAGGGACAACTCACCTACCCCTGACAGCAGATGATCTTAAATCTTAAGAAGACATCCCCCCACTTCCCCCCTTAAAAACTGTTTTCCTTTCAACGTCCCGCCCTCGGTGAAATATACTTATGAGCCTCTAACTGCCTGGCTTGATCCTTACTGTAATGATTAGCGTCAGATGCTTAGACACATGAAGCTAATGCGCTTTGACTTGGCCACAGTTGAGACCATAAATCCATATGACGGATACTGGGCGATTGCCATTTTTGTCATGAACATAAATTATGTCAGACCCAGGGCCTGATGTAAAATGATGTATTATATGGCTGTGTCAACTCGTCATCACAGAAGCCTTTGTTTGCTATTGGTCCTGATTGTCTAATTTCAGGAGTATGAAATACGGTAAAGGGTGCCAATTTCAAATTCAGATGTCAGCCAGCGACGAGGAGAACGTTTTATGAATTTATGCTTTAACGGAACTTTAATCTTATAAATGGTTCTCAATATATAAAGAATAAAATTGTTTGGGGGCACCTGGGTGGCTCACTTGGTTAAGCATCTGCCTTCGGCTTGGGTCATGATCTCGGGGCCCTGGGATCAGGTCATGATCTTGGGGTCCTGGATGGAGCCTCGGGTTGGCTTCCTGCTCAGCGGGGCATTGGCTTCTGCCTCTCTCTCTTCACTTCCCCTTCCCCCTACTTGTGCTCTCTCTCTCTCTCAAATAAATAAAAAATTTTTAAAACAACAGAATAAAATTGTTCAGTGTTTTTAAAGAGTGTTGTGCATGCTTTACACTCACAGTATTAAAAAGTTTGTTATGGCTTTAAAGGAAAGTATACATGACAGAATAATCAGGAACATGAGATTTGGAATCAAATCTTACTTTAGGTCTTAATCCTCCCATTTAGTAGTTAATGTCTTTCTCAACCTCATTTCCCCCATATATCCAATGGGGAGAGGATGATGCCTGTTTCATGGAGATGTTGTAATGATTAATTGAGATGATGCTTATAAAGGCTCTGCCTAGTGTATTGTGAGTGCTCAAGAAATGCCAGCTGCAGTTAATAATAATAATGGACATAAATTCTGAAATTACCACTTGTAACATCTTGAGTTTATAGTATCTTCCTGAAAATTCAGGGGGGTGCATACCTGTTGTTCCTGACATGATACTCTAGAATGTATTTACATTGTGTTTGAGTGTCCCTCCAAGCATCATGGAGCCCGCCAGTAGAATGTTCTCAATTGAACTTGATGCGGATTTTTTTTTTAAACACCCATTTAAGTGAAATGTCCTTTAAGCTTTTTATCCCCTCTGTGGTTCCCTCCTTGGAGAGAAATTTAGTGGCAATAATGTGGATACTGTATCTTTGCTGGCGTAAATGATCCAGATTCTTTGAGTTTATGAAATCACATGTTGCAGGAGAAAAAAGACCAGGACTAGGAGCAGGAGTCTGAAACCCACCCTTGTTTGTGCGTCTGTTCTCAGCTTCGGGGGACAGCTTTCGGAAACATCCCCAGCTCTTCGATGCTTCTCTGCTGCAATTACACATTATTTCCTTTGTCTATGTCTGGGATTGCTTCTCCTACACATACTTGGTATGATGCTTGGAACTCCATATGGTTATTAAAAAAAAAAAGTAGTTGCCTACCCACTAGACTGGGAGTTCTTTGAGGGTATTTTATATATCTTTTTTTCCCCTGCAGTGTCCAGCCTAGAGCCTGGCACTGAATACTGATTTCATAAAGATTTGTGGGATGATTACGTGGTCAGAATCAAGGCAGGACTGCAGGCTTCTTTGCTGGGTAGTCTTGATCTCCTTGTCTGTCTCCATTGAGCCTGACACCTTGATTAGTCTCCCACAAAACATTGATGTCAGCCCACATGAACAGATGTGAGTATTGTTTTTGTAAATTTCCAAATGTTGGGCAATAGGAGGTAATAAAAAAGAAGTCATAATATTGAAACGTAAGCTATAATCTTGATTATGGTATTGTTCATAATAGTGAGAATCGGAAACAATGGAAACTTCTAATATTAGGGCATTTGCTAAATAACCAATGCCACATATATACCATATAATACTGGGCAGCTGATGATAATAATAATAATAATAATAATAATAATAAATACCGAATTTTTTATTATGTGCCAAATCCTGTTCTCAGCATTTAACAAATATCTCCTTTAATCCTTGCGACATCCCTATCAAATATGGATGCCATCATCCTCAGTTTACAGGAGAAAAAGATCTATATGACCACCGCAGGAAGAGGTACAGACTATTTTGGATATGGATGAAAAGCAAGTTGAAGACCAGTATGTAGGGTGCCATCTGCTCTTGTTAAGCATAGAAAATCCACCAAAGAATTAACAGTGGTTGTGTCTGGGGACCAAGTTTGTGGGGGAGTTTTGGTCTCTGTAAGGAACTTTTCTATTTGATTTGAAAATTTGTAGTTAATAAAATAGTTAATAAATAAATAAATTAAATAGTTAATAAAATGTGTGATAGTTCTAAACAAAAGAAGCTTCTGTTTTCTTATTCAAGACAAGAGATACCCAAAATGTCTTCTTTTTTTTGTTCCCTCCTCACTATTTTCCCATCTCCTGGATCTCAGCAATTTGCTTGACCTTAGTGTGCAGTATTGGTGAAATGAGGGAAGTTTTAGCTAGTACGTCATATAGTATGATGTCTCAGTGACTGTTAAAAAGACTACAGCTTGGAGCACCTGGGTGGCTCAGTTGGTCAAGCAGCTGCTTTTGGCTCAGGTCATGATCCCAGGGTCCCAAGATTGAGCCCCGCGTCTGGGTTCCCCGCTTCAGCAGGGAACCTGCTTCTCCCTCTCACTTTGCCTGCTCTTTCTCGCTTTCTCACTCTCAAGTAGATAAAAAAAAAAATCTTAAAAAAAAAAAAAAGACTACAACTTGCTAGCCAGCAAATGCCACTTTCCACCAGGGACCAAAGTCTTCATCGTTCAAAAATTTAATGAGCCCAACGACTATAGCCTGGATCCTGTAGAAGTTGCAAAACTTAATTCAGCCTGCGTTCTCCATTCACCAGTGTGAGAAGAGACTTCACCTGGGTGCGCTGCTCTGTAGCCTCTGGCATGGGGAACCTTTGGCCACCCACGTACATCTGTAGCCTATGACAACGTCCGGGTTCGCTTTTGGGGTCCGTCACTGGGCGCTGGGTGCCAGCGAAGTCGCCAGGCTTCCAGGAGCCACCCTCGGGCAGTGAGGCTGCCGCTCCTTGTTGGCCCTGGGATTCCAGCTCTCACTGTTGCTTCAGAAACTGTTACTGCAGAACTTTCTCACACTCACTGGCCCAGATGTTTGCTGAATTCCAGGGCTGGTGTGTGCGGTCAGGCAGCCAGATTCCAAGTTTAGAATGCTGCTTGTGACTGTGGAACTCTGTTACCTCAGGCTTTTAAAGGGCTGACAGGGTGAGAGAGAGAGAGAGAGAGAGTGTGTGTGTGTGTGTGTGTGTGTGTTGTTGGGGAAGGGAGAGCACTGAAGGGCAATCCATGAGCAACTTCTAACCAAAGAACAGACATGTATTTTGAGAGAGAGGATTTGAATGTTAGGAGTGGTAGAACAAAGGTACCTGAGAGGTTGGATGGCTCTGGAAGGTAAAAATTATCCACATCTCACAAAGGATGACACCGACATTTTTTGTTTTCCAGAAAGAGAGAGCACTTATTTTACTTCTGAGTTTCCAGTTATTTCACAACTTTCTTCAGTTAATGTGCCTCAGAATTTGACATCATTTCTAAGTCACAAAGTTCCCTCTAATGCTTAAAACAAGTCTTTTTCCTTTTCGAGAAATTTAGAGGCATTTGCGTTCCCTCACTTTCCCCCTCTCTCCTTCCCTCTTTCCTTCCCATCTCTCTCTCTCTTTTTTTAAAGGTTTTATTTATTTATTTGACAGAGATCACAAGTAGGCAGAGAGGCAGGCAGAGAGAGAGAGGAAGCAGGCTTCCCGCTGAGCGGAGAACCTGATGCGGGGCTTGATCCCAGGACCCTGGGATCATGACCTGAGCTGAAAGCCGAGGCTTTAACCCACTGAGCCACCCAGGCGCCCCTCCTTCCCATCTCTTTTTCCTTCCTCCTTCCCTCTTTCCATCCTTCCTTCCCTTCCTTTCTTCTTTTCCCTTCCTTCCCTCTCTCCTTCCTTCCTTGCCAGTTTTTGTCACTGAGGCGGAGTTCATTGTTATTGAACTTTGAATCAGGCAGACGGGTTTCTTTGCTCTCAGAAACTGACCTTCTGCTGGAGACAGACAATACGTAAATAAAGAATTTCAGATAATACTAAGTGCTGTGGATAAAACTAAAGAAGATAACACAATAGGGCTCTGAGAAGTCGAGAAGGCGGGGACTTGCTGCCTTCAGTTGGGCGGGTGACCTTTCTGCTGAGACTTGGATGATGAGAAATTAGGGGGGACACTGTTAGCGGGACTTGGGGGCTCAGGTTTCCTGTGGGTAAAGGTGAGGCAGGATGATGATGACGTGCCACCCAGGTTGGTTGGGATTAACCTAAGTAACATGCAGGAATGCCCAGCATAGTGCTTTGACACATAATAGCCGTAAATTATAATAATAGTAGGGCTTTAAAAAATGTTTATCTCCACCACAATTTTGCATGTCTGTTGAAGTAGTCATCATATCATCTGTATAAAAATCTGTTGGCAGGAGAGGCAAGAATAAAAGATCTACTAAAAAGCCATGGTTTGGATTTAGGGTGTAGAACCAAACAAGATGATTCCAGAATCTAGGCCTGGCCTCTTGAGATTACCAGAGGGGCCAATTGTGTTCCATTATATGCCAACTTTATTTCAAGAGTTGGCTAGAACGTAGTTATTTGATAGATGAGTTGGACATAAGACTTCAGAATATGAACCGCGCCTTAGGTTTGCCTAACTCAATTCCTCCTCCCCAAGGAGGTGAGTTTCTGGAAGCCCTGAAGGCAGGGCCAACATGCAAGCCTCAGGAGGCTCCTGAGATATGTTCAAATCTTGGCAGGTCCTCCACGGAAATTCCCTAACTCTGCAGCGCAGAGCATGGAAGAGATGGCTTTGGCTTGGGAAGAGTTGACGGCAGGTGTTACCTTGTGGCTGCCAAATGCTGGATGATAGAGATTCCTCATTGCAAGAATGCTGGAGAAAGCACATTTTGTTGTTTGTGGGCCAATGCGAATTTATTCTTACCAGTCAGAGTTGTTGTAGACTTGATTTCCAAAGCTGTATCCCAGGGTTCCTGAAGTAACACCGTACTCACTGCTGTTATTTCTGTAGCATATACGTTTGTGTACCATATACACCTTGGCCTGGATCTTTGGGCCTTACAACAACCATTCTGGTTTTTACCATTTACCCAGGAATGGTGTCCCCAAGTGGTGTGACAGTATCAGTAAGGGCCATCGGTGCTGTGATGCTAACCTTCGGAGAGTTGAAGTGAATCTGGTCCTACCACCACCTGTGAGATCCTGGTGGGCTCAACTGCTCTGTGGTTTAGTTCTTTGTTGTAAAATGAGGTTCATAGTACTTGCCTTGGAGAGTGCTGTGCAGATTAGGGTAATGTATGTAAGCCCACTAGAGTAGCCTGGTTGGGAACCAAGACTTTGCACGGGGAGCCTCCGAGACTCCAGGGTGCCCATGGCTGGCTTGCCTGAGAAGATTTGCAGAGCTGGGACCCAACGTGAATCTCTCGACTCTAAGTCTGGTCATCTTCCCACTTGTCTTATGTTGAACAGTTGTTGTTTATGATTTTAAAACATGAATTCAGAAAGGAGTGTATTAAGATATTTAAGATGATCATAATGAAATGGCACATTATGATTAGCTGTTAACCCTGCTCTATATACGGAGAAACTGAGGTTCATGGTAGTTTTTTTTGTTTTTGTTTTTTTAAGTAAGCTCTGCATCCAACATGGGTCTTGAACTCATGATCCCAAGGTTAAAAGTTGCACATTGTACTGACTGAGCCAGCCAGGCGCCCCTCATAGTAACTATTTTGAAATGACTTCTGAGGTTGCTTTTGTTGATATTTTTAGAATGCCATTGGCCTTTTAGTATCTGCTTCCCCATCTTATAATGAGCAAGGAAAGCATAAGACAGAAGATGGTGTTTCCAATATAACAATCAAATGAACTTTCTTTGAAGGCAAACTATAAAAAGAGTGTGATTTTTAAAATAAACATTTTAAAATTAATAAAATAAATTTAATTTAATTTAAAATTAAAATAAACATTTTAAAATAAAAAATATATATATCACACTGAGTATTCTAAAGTGAGCTTATAGTCTTCTCACTGAGGCTGTCACTCCTCAAATATTCTCTTTCTCTCTGAAAATTGCCTCAACAATCAGCATTACCTTGTTTTAAATCAAATTTTTAGGGTGAGAATTAATTTTAAGAAAATAAAAAAATGTATATGAGGACACATTTAATAATTTTAAAAAAAGACTCAGTTTTTTTTTCAGAAGGAGAAAGTGACTTAAAAAGTAAAACAAAAAGTGGCAGCTCAGTCCTCAGTTTGGGTTGCAAAGCTGAAGGCCTGGCAAGATTGTGATCTTCCTGTGTGGTTCCAGCTGCTTAAAGGAAGATTTCATATGACATTCACCCATGGCAGCCTTAATGCAAAATGATGAAGAGATGACCCTGAAGGCTAGTATTCATGGAGTACTTGATAAACACCGTCAGAGACCCTCCGTGGGACAGGAAGAAGTCCAGAAGAGTCAGCAGGTTTCAGAACAGGCGTGAAGTCGTAACTTTCCTTTCCAAGGGTAATTGCTCAAGGGAAAGCCTTTTGGCTTTCACTCCAGACATCAACGAATGGAAACATTTGAATTTCATGAAGCCTGGGAGAGAATTTTGGGCAGGACACACAAGGATAGGCTCAGGAGGCTGTTAAAATGAATTTTGCAAATGAATAAAAAGAAATGATTTGTGTTAAATACAAAGCTTTTGCCTTGGGGTAAGAAGAAGTCCCACAGAGCTCTGAGGAGAGCCCCGGCGTATGGATTTGGGAGTGGAGCTGGAAGCGAGGTGAGAAGCTTTGGTGGTGGTCTGTTGGGAGAGGCAGAGGAGTGGGTAAGTTGTGGGCTTCTAGGGAATTTCCTGAAAGCAAGAGGAAGTGGTTAGCCCAGGGGGAATGTCCTGGGAGTGCCCCCAACCTGATGTAATTACCCAGTTGCCTTCAGGCACAGATGGGAAGAGGGCACCAGAGATGCCCAGATGGAGACCAGAGGTGTCTGCTTGGAGCTGCAGACTGGGGAGTATTAAGCTCAAGCACTTACTCCTCTGCATTATTTTTTAAATTTATTTTTAATTTATTTTATTTGTTTATTTGACACGGAGAAAGAGCGAGTACAGGCAGGGGGAGCAGCAAGTCGAGGGAGAAGCAGGCTTCCTGCTGAGCAGAGAGCCCAATGTGGGGCTCGATCCCAGGACTCTGGGACCATGACCTGAGTGGAAGGCAGACGCTTAACTGACTGAGCCACCCAGGTGCCCACTTCCCTGCTTTATTAAAACCTATACAAAATCACAGATTTTCATCACTCAGGAGTGAAAGCTATCACTTAATCCACCTGAGGCGGGACACTGTGGACGTACTGAATGTTCCCCAACGTAACACTCATGCTTTCTCCCAAGACATTTATACCAGAGTTAGACATTTTTTTTTTTTTAGTAGCTGATTTAATCTAGGATTTCCAAGTGTAGCCGTGCACTGGTTGTTAACTTTGACCACAGCTTATTTTGCTCGCATTTTCAAGTGAGTTGGAGGCCATCATTTTTGCAAGCATCAAATACCTGAATGCGTGATTGTGTTTAGGAAGTTTAAGCATTGGGAGATGATTTTAATTTGGTTGGAGATGAGAATAAGTTGCTGTCTCAAGGCTGACATCATTATGAAGAATGCAAGCCAGGAAAATGTTACACAAATATCCAAACGAAAAAGACCCTTCCAGGTACCTGTTCTATTGGGGAAAGAGAATTTTTCCATCCAGGAAAGAAACAAGAGAATTATTCTTTAGACTGCAGCCTTGGCTGGGAACAGGGAAGGAAAATGAACCACTTTATGGCCTTGAATAAATATTCCTTGTCTCTACGCGTGTTTCCTCATATCAAAAGTAAGATTTATAATAGTGTCTATATTACTGGACTTTTTTGCAAGGATTAAATAAAACATACATAGCCCCTGACATATAAGTGTATGTACAGTCAAGGTAAAAGGCTGTTATATATTGTTCAGAGAGGTGAGTGGTAATCGCCCCCCCTTTTTTAATATTTTATTTATTTATTTGTCAGGAGAGAGAGAGAGAGCACACAGGCAGAGAGGCAGGCAGAGGCAGAGAGAGAAGCAGGCTCCCTGCCGAGCAGGGAGCCCATGCGGGACTCAATCCCAGGACCCTGGGATCATGACCTGAGCCGAAGGCAGAGGCTTTAACTCACTGAGCCACCCAGGCATCCCTAATCGCCCCCTTTTAACAAAAGTTGGGGAGGTGACGAATCAGAGTTCCAGTCCTGTCTTCATGGCCATGTGTTTATGTGAGGGCTGGGACTTAAACTGGATTCCTTCTGACACCGAAGTTCCTACTATCCCCACTGTACTTGACTTTTTCGGATTATTAACCTATGCTGTATAACAGAGTGATTAGTAAATTCATGAATTCATTAATTCCGTCAGCTTTTATTGGGTTTCATGCTCTGGGTCCACTGTGTCTTAGCTAAGTAGGCTTGCATAAGTTTCTTTTCCTTTCTAGACCTCCGTTTCCTCATCTGTAGCGTGGGAGCAGTACTGCTATCTCTTTGTGGATGGTAGGAGCCTTAAATGAGTGGGAGCGCACAGAGGGCTTACCACAATGCCTGGCACTTAGTATATGCTTGAGAGATGCTGGTTATTATCAAGTTTAGTCTTAGCACTGTTGGCATTATTGGTTTAAAGGTGGTTCATGGTTGGGGGGAGGATGCCTGGGAGGCTCAGTTGGTTAAGCGTCGGACTCCTGAATTTAGCTTAGGTCATGATCTGGGGGTTGTGAGATCGATCCCCACCTTGGTCTCCATGATGGAGCCTGCTTAAGATTCTCTGTCTCCCTCTCCCTCTGTCCCCCCACCTCTAGCCACCTTTCTCTCTTTCTGGAAAAACAAAACAAAACAAAAGTTGGTTCATGGACTCTGTCTTCAGTATCGGCTTGCAGTACTCAGTTTGATTTCTGGTTTGGTGGAGATGAAGGTCTGGCTCCTCCCCTCCAGGCATCCCCCTTTTTCTGCTCTCAGCCCTCGGAAACACAGAGTGAGTGTCTGTTAAGCCAGCATATTCACTGTCTTAACTTTATCATATCTGGAAAATTCTGAAATCTAAAATATATTCAGACCCAAGAATTGCAAATAAGACTCCAGGGAGACTGGTCCATGGTCAGGTTACTTTAAGCAGTGGACAAGAATCTTCAAACCAGGACTCAGTATATATTTTTTGGCACAATTGTTAGAATCAAGCATAAAATTAAAACAATACTCGGTTGAGTGAGGAGTAATCAAGTTTACTGAGACCCTGTATCTCACTTTTACTTATGTTCTTTAGTTCATTCAGCCAACATATGTTGAAGGCTCCAGGTTGTGCCAGACACTGTGTTAGGCAAACAGCCCAAAGTTTCTGCCTTTTCGAAGCTTATAGCCTGTGTGTGTGTGTGTGTGTGTGTGTGTGTGTGTGTGTGTGTCTGTGTGTCTTATAAACTGATGCCCTGTATCCTGGTGGTTGCTGAGATCATCCCAAACTGGGAGAGGTCTGGGTTGAAGGTTGAGAATTGAGAAATCAAGTTTTAAGCTGAAGTTAATGCTTGGGGTTTGCGGAAAAGGAAAGCTTTAGGGCAGAGATTGTGGAGGTGGGTTGGGGAAAAACCACAAAGTAGCACAGTGGCGTTTCAGGTTGGTGGGTCCAGCCAGTGGATTACCCTTTCCCCATGAGTGATGTTCTGAGTCTTGAAGAATTACAGTCAGGTTCTGTGGATGAGGCTATCAACTATCTCTCTCTCCCCAACTCCCCCTCTCCCCATCCCCCTCTCTCTCTCTCCTTCTATCCTTCCTTTCATGACCTGTGAACAGGGAACTCTCTCTTTCTTTTTCAGGGACCTCTGTTAATAATTTAAGAAGCTGTAGGGATTCCTGTTACTGACCTTTCTTACATTTAAGGCTAAAATAAAGCTGAAGCCTTTTAGAAATAACCCCCCCAAATATTTAGCATGGTTTTAGGTACATTGTGCTTTATAATAAACACTGCCTGAACAAAAGACAGGGCCCATCCTGCACCTTGCCTCGTCCTCGCTCCTCACATCTGAGGCGTCTTTGGGATTCCGCTCACATGGGCAGATATTTAGACTTCCGGTTTCATGCACTTTTTGATCTGAAACTGGTGCTAACTATGAAATCTGAGAGAGTGCAAAGATTCCTATAAAATTCCAGGTGATTCTTAGTTCTTTTCATGTATGTCTATAAGGAATGTTTCTCTGTGTTCTTCCTTATAATAGTGGAAGATTTACTCTGTTTAGTTGTTTCATAGGAGACTTTAGTGAAATGTATGAGTCATAACTCTATCCTGGCAATTTTACTTTAGACATATTATATGCTGAGAGTAATTCAGATAATGGAGTCTTTTGAAGGTTGTGTCCCTATTGCTGCCTTTCATGTTTGAGGAGAGATATGGAGAAGATTATTCTCTGGGTGTAAAGAATCCAATATGTACTATGGTTGTTTCCACACAGCACTGTCATTTCCTTTCAGGGACTCTCCCCTTTAGACTTAGGGTTGGCACGGAAACCTTACTGCTTAAATAAGGCACCCCATTCCTGAGTGCCGTTTGACAGGTCTTTGTAAACAAATGTTTTCAGCCTCGTTGAGATCAGTGGACAGATCTAAGCTCTCACATTTACAAGTCACAGTTATTGAGCAATTGCTGTTGGTTTCTCTTCCACGTAAAATAATCATTACTGGTAAAATACTGGGTAAGACATACATTCATCTATATTCTTGGCACATAAAAGCACAACTGCTTGATGTTTCTGTTGAAATTCTCATGAACCCACAAGCCTCTGAGGCCATGGATGAAGACATGGGGTGTTAGTTTATATACCCGGTGCCTTATGCACCTCCCGGTACATTAGGCGAATCAGTGAACGAAGGATCTCTGGTCCCTCTGGATTCCATCTGATAATCAGAGAAAGTGGCCTGACCTAAGTTATTTCACATTGGAACATCTCTTGGGAACTTCGGAGAGGGAGATGTTTTGAGACTGATAGCTTGAGATAATTGGAATTTGGGGAGAATTTCCATTGCTCTTACTGCCCTTTCCCTCTTTCTACCAGGAACTGTCTGTTTTCCTGTGGGCACTGTTCATTTCTTCTGATTCAAAGGAAGGCCATTTCAGGTATATTCTAAGCAGCCCATAAAGATTGTCTTCAAAGTAAGGCTTCTTTTGCCAAGCTCACAGATGATGGATATTGTTTTCCTTCTGCCTGAGGGTCAAGAGAGTGGGCAGTTTTGTATTTTATTGGTCTGCATGGCCATTTCCTCCTTCCTACCCTACTGCCCTCTTCGTATCTTATGCGAGAAATCATTGGGTCCAGTGTGGTGACCTCCACTGGGTCAAACACAATTCTGGAAGCCTTTGTGTGCTCATTTCCTTAAATAAATGGAAGGTAAAATATTTGAAAGCAGGGCAGCTCTGGGCTGTTCCAAAATATCAATGTTGATTGTTTGTTTTTCTGGATTTTAACAAAGGAGCTTTAGCCAGAAGGCCTTTGCACTCCTGCCCATACCCCCAAATTATAAAAATACATAACAAAAATAAAACAGAAGCCAGACTTAAGGTTATCTTACCAAAACAGGACTCCTTCCTTCTTGAGATTGTACAAACAAATGAGTTCCCCAGTTAAGTTTCAATCAATCATTGCTGATGAATTCAGTGCAAGCTTAGCTTTATCTTTAACTCATACCACATTGTCTAGTCCTCGGGGGCTTAGTTTGGTTTCCTCACCTTGTTTACACACCAAATGGTGAGTCCATTTGGAAAAAAAAGAAGTTTCCTGATTTCTTTTCCTCTCCATGTGTTCAG
This sequence comes from Taxidea taxus jeffersonii, assembly GCA_003697995.1. Classification (NCBI taxonomy): domain Eukaryota; kingdom Metazoa; phylum Chordata; class Mammalia; order Carnivora; family Mustelidae; genus Taxidea; species Taxidea taxus. The sequence continues at coordinate 49,727 of RCUC01121819.1, read as the reverse complement.
CAATTAGAACAAAAAGGCTCCAAAATGTGTGCTGGGAAATAATAAGCAGTTTTCCTTGGGTGGTCTTAAACAGCCCAATGGCTAGATTACTCTGAAATAGAGATTTTTCAAAGGTGACCTTTTGACGAGGCAGGGGGATGGCTGACTTTTTAATCTTTGGGAAGGAAGGGGATAGAGCAACGGAGAGAGATAACAGTGGGCAGTGGTAAAGAACAGAACTCTGAGGCCAGTCTACTTGGTTTCCTGGTTCTGCGTCTTACTAGCGGTAGACTTTGGGCAAGTCACTTAATTGCTTTGTGTCTCATCTGTATAAGGAGAATAATAATAGACCCCCCCCCATGTCACCCCCATGGTGATGAAATAAGTTAATATTTCTTAAAATTTTTTGAAAAAAGTTTTTGTTTTTAAGTAATCTCTGGACCCAACATGCTTGAACTCAGAACTCTGAGATCAAGAATTGCATTCTTTACCGACCACGCCAGCCAGGTGCCCCTAAGTAAGTTAACATTTCTAAGGTACTTAGGACAAGGCCTGACACATAGTAAATGTTATGTGTTAGTTTACGTTACATAAATTAAAAAGAACTAGAGATGGGGAAATGCCAGGAGAGATTAGTGTCAAGATCCCCAAGGGAGGGGGTTGATTTAAAATGAAAAGAGATACTTAGTGGGGATAAAAGTGGCAGAGAAAGCAAGTAGGTTGACAGTCAAAAGGTAGACAATAAGGTGGTCATTTGGAGATCTTAAGTGGCTTCTAACTATTCAAATGTGTGACCTTCAGCAAGTCATTTAACCTACCCCATCTGTAAAAGGTGACAGTCCTCTGGCCAGATGTTCTTTTAGGTTTGTTCCACCTCTGGAAGTCCATGGACCTGGCTTCCATTTTTAGGGAAGTGCTTGGAGCCACAGCTAAATTCTGGTTTCAAGTAGAATTGACAAGGGATTACAGAGTCCAGACATGGTATCTGTCATTATCTGAGAGTGAATGAAAAAAGTGGGCCAGGCTGAAGCTGAAGGCATGAGTTGAGTTGCTTCGTGAAGATAGCTGTTCACTGCTGCCTTAGGACTTTCATGGGTTTCTTACATGTGGGTTTTTTTTTTTTTTTTTTGATCTTTTCCCTTTCTAAGTTGCACGTGAAAGGGCCTCATTGTTTGAAATCTCTCTCTTTGGGAAGGAAGAAAGTGGGGTGCATGAAATTCTAGCAGCAACATAAAGGGCAGGTGCAGACGCCCTAGACAAGTTCCAGCAAAGGGAGAGTGCATACGTAGCTGTGCTGAATTCTTCCGTCTGACCCGATAGCATATTTTTGATATCACAGTCCATCTGTGCACCGTTTTCTTCCACGTTAGGTTTGTGTATGTGTGCATGGGTGGGTGTTGCTTTATTGCTCTCATTTTTCCCTTGGACTCTTTAAATATTCTTGTCCTATAAAGCAGCATTTGCTTTTTGCTTCCAGTGTTCTGACCCCTTGGTTGCTTGGATATAAATGTACTGTGTTCAGTCCTTGAGTGAAGGGTACTCATTTCTGAGGAACAAACCTGTTATTCTGGCGTAAGATATGTGAACAGACTGTTCTCTACAGATTTGAGTATCTTTGAGAGGTGATGCCAATCGTGCTGGCATTTGGCAGCATGATACTCTGTTTAAACAAATATTCAGCTTAGTTGTATTAATGTTTGCATCAGGTTGCGGTTAAGGACACCATTCTCCAGTTTGAACCTGTAAAGGACTATGAAAAAAGAACCGTGGTTTCGCTGGGGATGGTCATTCCACCTACCATCTTCCAAGTTTTCCTTTCTTCAGTTTTCTTCATTGAAAAGTCCCTTTCAGAATCTTTATTTCTGATTAGTTGGAGTGTGCTAGGTCATGCTGCAGTAACAAACACCACTCATGTCTCAGTTGCTTAAAGGAACAAAGCCTTCATTATTATTTACGCTCTGTATCTGTTGAGAGCCAGTGTCAGGACTCATGTACACCCTCACTTGTGGATGAATGTTGATGGCGTCTTCTCCCTCTCGAATGTTGTCAGTCACCATGGTGAAGGGAAGGAAACATAGTGAATCATGTACTGCACCTTAAGGGATTTGTCTTAGTATTGCTTGCACTCACATTTCACTGGCCAGTCGATCAAAGGCAAGTCAAGGCATGTCAGTGGTCATGCCCAACTTCAAGCAGGCAGGAAGGCATACTCTTGTCATGCTCGTGGAGGGAGAGAAATCAGAAATATTTGGTGAACAGCACTAAATGCTGACCACAGACTTTACATATGGCGGGTACTGTAATGCACACTAGGAACCCAAAAATGAATGGGGTGTCCCTTAGTCCTAGAGAAATTAAATTTCATGGAAACAGCTTTATGTAGGAATTTCAAAAATAAGATGACGAAGTGAAAATGGTTAAAAATGACTTCTGTATTAAAAGAGATTCAGAAGGTCTTCTTTATCATCCCATGTCTCTTGTTTTTTGTAATTATTTTCCAAAAGTTGTACAGAGCTACAACGTAATCTTCAGAATGTAACTCTGTTTCAGAAAAATTGGCTTTACTTAGTTTTACACAAGTTTTGGTCCTCCTTAGAATCTTTATGAAACACACAGTTTTTGTGTTTTTGCCATGCTTTAGCAGTCTAAAAATTGAGTGCGTCTAAGGAGAATAACTTCTTTATTACATGCTGGCTGAAAACTCAGCCAAAATTCCATTGAAAGCCAATTGGTTTTCTTTCTTTCTTTCTTTCTTTTTTTTTCCCTCTATGTGTCCTTCAGTGCTGAAACTGGAAATAAACCAGCGTTATGGGTTCATAACTGAGAGTGGAACGATTCTGCACAATACACAAGCAAATTTGTCATTTAAAGTATCAGACATCTGTCTGAAGTTGGTGCTGACCTTCTAAACTGCTGCTGAATGTCCAGATTGTTACTTCTTCATCCTCCACAGAGGCATTTTCAGTGCGGGGTTCATAGCCCCCGTGCTTCTTGTCTGCTTCCTAGTGGGTTATGGGTTGTTTCCTAGAGTCTAGACACGAAATGAAAAATGATTGTGTAATTCATTTCCTGTTCGTCTCTGCAAAATTCAGAGGAAGGTCTCAAAGCCTTGGGACACACCACCTCCTCCAACTTGGGAGAAGGAGCAGACATTCTGGCTCTGTAGACACGCATTGAAATCTTGGCCGGCCTCTTGCTACCTGTAGAACCTTGGTCTAGTTGCATAATCTCTTTACGTCTCAGTTTCCTTCTCAGTAAAATAAGGAAGGTAAGAACTGTTTCAGAGGGTGGTTGTGAGAGTTAAGTGTTTGGTTTCTAGAAAATGCCAACGATGTCTGACATGTAACAAGCACCCAGTAAGTAGTCCCTACAGCACAGGGCTTACTGGTTTTCTAAGGATTTCATTGCATTTTATCTCAAGGGAATAAATCATGGCGATGGAAGGCATATAGCTGAATTGGTTTTCCATATACTTGCCAAAAAAAAAAAAAAAAAAAGACTGGAATTCTCTTGGAGTCACGGCCACAGTTGACTTAGCAAAGATATTATTCAGTTTTCTCCTCTGTTCCTATTTTTCTTTACTCATCATCTCATTAGTTTCCATGTAGACCGAGTCCCACTAACTACCTTTCTTCACTTACAAATCTCATGCTCTTTTGGGTTTTGAGGGTTTACTTCAGTGAGCAGAGATTAACAGCTAAAGGGGATGGGTGCCAATATGATAGGAAAACAAAAACTTTCATCATTTCGGGGCGCCTGGGTGGCTCAGTGGGTTAAAGCCTCTGCCTTCGGCTCAGGTTGTGATTCCAGGGTCCTGGGATCGAGCCCCGCATCGAGCCCTGCATCGGGCTCTCTGCTCAGTGGGGAGCCTGCTTCCTCCTCTCTCTCTGCCTGCCTCTCTGCCTACTTGTGATCTTTGTCTGTCAAATAAATAAATAAAAAATCTTAAAAAAAAAAACTTTCATCATTTTAATAATAAGAGCTAACATTTATTTGCATTATTTTTCCCACATGAAATCCAGAGCTAAAATTCTGTTAAGGCTGTGAAGTTGCTGTGAGTACTATCTGCATGTTACAGATAGAGAAATTTAGGCCAGGAAGTTAAGTAGTTGGCCCTAGGCAACATGCTTAGTAAATACTAACAAGCACTGTTTTGGAATTTGAATCCAGGACTGCTTGACTTCCAAATAGCTTCTTTCTCCCCACTAAGCTCTATTGTACGGAGAAGTTGGAGTTCAAAATAGGCAGCTGATATTCCTGGCTGGTGGGTGCTGTGGGAACTCTGTTTGAATAGACTGATCATGGCAACTAAAAATAACAGGGTGTATTGGTGCCTTTTTGTACAGCCTACATTTTCTTGTCTGGACGACTATGAAACACAACCATGGTGCTGTTCTGGATTCCTGACAGAGAGTTTTAAGACTTGGAAGCCCGTCCTTTGTGTAACTGCATATGGACTTTGAGATTTTGAGTCCATGTGGCCTGTCCTCGGTGTCCATGATGAGAGGGCTCATAATAAGAAGAAAGTAAAGATGGAAACCAGAAACACAAATAGGCCCTGCCTTCCCGTCTGAAAGCCTCCCTCATTTTTTTCCAACCCCCACCCCCTTTCTAAACAGATTGGCCTAATAAGTAGATCTAGGGGTCCTCTGTCCTTGTTTGGAATAGTATCATTTGAGCATGGCTTTGCTTTCCAAATGGCAATGTTAAGGACTAGGTGACAGCTAATGGAGATTTTATATATGTATATATACATATATATAATACATAAAATAATATATGTACATATATATTATATATGATTTATTTTATTTATATGTTTGTTTTATATATGATTTATTTTATTTATATATATTTATACATATGATTTATTTTACTTGTATATATTCATATATATATGACTTATTTTTTTTAAGCAGGCAGTGGAAGCTGGTGCATGATTTTCCAATCTAGTTTCACGGTCCTTTTGATCAACCACAAAGAAAACGAAACAGGACACATCTCTCAAAGGGTTAATACCCTGGAATTTCACACTTAACAATTGGCATTATGTCCTCTGCATTCTTGAGGAATTTTCTCACTGATGTCAAAAGACTTTGGGTTTGTTATGCAAGACAGTGGTCCAGTGACTTTGCATATCACATTCTCTTAAAAGGGAGCAAAATCCTTGCATGCTAATTGGGGAAGAAAAAAAGTAGTGTAAGTGGTTCTTTGGCTACAGCTGAATTAAATGAGGGAGTGCATTTAGTGAGAAAATAAAGCACGACAAAACTCTTGCAAATGAGTGGGCATTCTCTTGAAAAGTCTGCTTACCACATTTGTGTCATTTTGTGTCTATCTTACTACTGTGTCACTCTGATCACATTTTTAAGGAATCACTTCAGTATATTTATACAGTTTGTTTTTCTGTTTTTTTTTGTTTGTTTGTTTGTTTCTGAGAGCTTTAGTTACCTATTATTGGGTAAGAAACCACTCCAAACTTAGTGGCTTAAAATAACCATTTATTATTTCTCCAGATTCTCTGAGTTGACTAGCTCAGGTGGGCACTTCTGTTACACGTAGTTCTGGCTGGTCGTCATCTTCAGCTGCTGTCAAGTCTGGGCTGGAAGGTCCAAAAAGTCTTGTCCCATATGTCTGGTACTTCAGTACTTCTCTTCATGGTATCTCTGCCTGGCTAGTTGGAGCTCTCTCATAGCATCGTGTTCTTGAGGTAGTGGTACTTCTCAGCTAGCTGGCTTGCAAGGGAGAGAAGGCAGAAGCTGCTGGTCTATGTAAGGTGAGACATGCAAGTCCCAGAACATACCATATCCTATTGGTCAGAGGAAGTTATGGAGTCAAACCCAGATTCAAGGGCAGGGAGTTAGAGGAGTAGGTCCCACTTCTTCATGGATAGAGAGGCATATACCTAAAAGGAGGGAAGGAATTGATGACCTAAAGTAGACAGGTCATGGGGAGTACTGAGGGCAAAGGGCCTGGTGGCTGATGGGAATGCCAAAGGCAGAGGCAAGTTTGGTCCCACTTCCTTTCTAGGGTTCTAGAGTGGAGTAGCTTTATGCCAAGTTGGAAGAAGTACACAGCAACATCAGAGGACAAAATGATGAGGTCAGGGGCACCTGGTGGCTCAGTCGGTTGGGCAGCTGCCTCTGGCTCAGGTCACCGTCTCAGGGTCCTAAGATGGAGCCCTGCATTGGGCTTCCTGCTCAGTGGGGAGTCTGCTTCTCCCTCTCCCTCTGCTCTATCCCACTGCTCTTTCTCTCTCCCTCAAATAAATAAATAAAACATTTTTTTTTTTTTTAAATGAGGAGGTCAGATGGAAGGAGGTCTCAGATGCACTCATAGTTTTCTCTCAGCTCCTGTGTGGTGATGGAAGAAGCCAGGAGTTCTTGAATTCAGGAAAGGACTCCAAAGATAGCTGACTTCAGAGGTGATGGGCTTAGGCTAGGAACTGGGGGGAGCGTGAGACCCTGAGCTGGTGCTAGCACCCAAGGTGGCATCCCAAGGCCATGACCGCCTGCTTGGATATCAGCAACAGATGCCTGTGGAATAGCCAGGGTTTGAGATCTAGCCAGATGCCTGGGGACAGAGATCTAGCCAGTTTCATTCCCACAGTACCCAGGCCAGGCAGCAGCGCAGACTAGCCCCTTTGCAGCAGAGGGCAGCCAGACTCCAGAGGACACCATTCGATTTGCCTTCTCCATCTCCCAGGGCACCATCCAGAAAGGAGACATAGCCCCCCCCTCCTCATCTGTTACTCTTTTGGAGATAAGCAGGGGGAGGGCCAGAAATCTAGCCACTGGTCAGGATGGCTAAAGCAACGGAACCTTAAATAACTATTTAATTTATTGCACTGAACTAAATATTTGCCAGATCTATCTACAATTAGGTCTTTCTTCCTTCCGATAGTCTGAACAGTGCTCCCCTGGCCCCGGATACATTCCTGCTCGAATCCTCAGAGCCTCTGAATATGTTATCTTCTGGGGTAAAAGAGACTTTGTAGATGTGACTAAGTGAAGGATCTTGAGTTGGGGAGGTTTTCCTACATTATCTGAGGAGGCCTGCTGTAATCACAAGGTTTCCTTGTGATACCTGTTGAAGACAGAGGAAGGAGCAAGCCATGAGCTAAGGAATGTGGGTGGTCCCTGTTAGCTAGGAAAGAAAAGAAAGGCTCCTAGGAAGCCTGGAGAAGGTGTGTAGCCCTACCAACACCTTGGTATCAGACTTCTGAAACTGTTAGAATAACATTTGTGCTGTTGTAAACTACTCAACTTAATGTGACAGCTGGTTACAGCAGCAGTAGGCAAGGAATCCCCCCGCCCCGCCCCCTCCAGCCAAAGTCTCTTTAGAAACACTGAAACTACAACTTCTTTCTTCCTGTGGGTGCAGAATAAAGGCCTCCCCATTCCTTCTCCTGATAAGATACCAGTTATGTCTGTTTGATAATTAAGAACATTGAGGTGTTGGGAGTGAAGCTTGGTGGATCTGGGTTAGCGATGGATCCGGGATTAGAACTCATCAAGCCACAAGGGAAAGTGCTCTGGGAGCATCCTACAAGAGCACAGTCTTGTGTCCAGATGTGTCAAGTAAAATGTATCAAGTAGAAGTCTCTACAACGAGTAAGCTTTCAGGATCTCAAAAATCCGTTCTTAAAAGTCTTACATTGTAGAACTTACAGATACGAGGCTCCATAGAAATAACACAAAAACAAGTGCCACTCCATGACTCAGTGACCCACCCATCCTTTAGAAATAACCAGTCATACCATATTTGCTCTACTTTTAATGCTGGAGGCAGTCTTCAAGTCACTTACAGGTCTGGTTTTTTTTTTTTTTTTTTTTTAAACAAAGTTCATTTCAAATTTCTCTTGATGGGAGAGTTCCTAGAGCCACAAATACAAAAATCTCTTCAAACCTTATTTTTCTATTCAGACAACAACAACAGCTGCATTCTGACTTCTCAGTGAGGATGCCAGCAGCCCTTCTTCCCTCTTCAGAGATGACATGGAGGGTGCTAGTTTGTTCTACGGACCCAGACACCAGGGTGGTCCCCTCTGCACTTCTCCATCTGAACGTGGGCACACCTCACGTCCCTTCCCCTTGAGCGTTCCAGACTGAAGAAAGGTGGGCCGTTGGCCCCACTCGGACTGGGATTGCAGGCTTCCCCAGGGCCTGCTCATGAGTCCGGGTCCCTCAGAAATAATATCCATATGTCGAGGATGGCGTGCATTGAAAATAATCTTCGTGACCCAGTTAACATTCTGGGGGCTCTTTTTCCTAACATTGGCATTGTGCTATCTGCAGCACAAGTTCCAACAAAACAGCTTTTCCGAGCTGTCATCGGGGCAGTAGAGGCAGCATGGAAGCAACTGAAAACGAGTGCCAGAACAGTCTGTCTGAGAGATGCTGGCAAAATTGGAAATGGAACACAGGCGGTGTAACGTTGCTGTGCGTTCGCTTTGGTCCCACCCAACGAACAATAATGTGTATTTCGGTGCTCTGCCTGGGAGCATGGGAAACTCAGGACTGGTCAATGTGCAGGTGTATATTGGAAATGTGGCACGTGCGTGCGCGTGCACACACACACACACGTACACACCCACCAAGGACAAGCAGGATAGAGCGGAAAATTAGGGTAAAAATACATGGTTTCTGGCTGGTCTTCCACACTTCCTATCTGAAAGGTGGATTCTTTAATCTGAAAATGAAAGCCATCCCAGAGTCCCCCAGGCAACATGTCAGAAACTGTCATGGGGCTTGGATCCCTTTAGTTAAGCCCTTTATTAGGTCTGCACCCGAGCCCGATGCAAAGCTCTTAAGGAGGATTTCCAGAAGGGCTACTGGAGCTCTGTGCATGCTTTAGAAGAAAAGTCAATCTGTTTCTCGCTTTAAAAAAGAAAAAAAAAACAACCCTCCAAAAAACAAATTTTAAAAACCCCCACAAAACCTAGTTTGTGTCCATGAAAAATATCTTTGCATGTCTAGACGGTAGTGGCGATCAGTTGCCTTTCCTAAGGAAGGGATACAGAAAAACCATTATTCTCTGCAGAAACCTTGTAAGGTCCCACGTGACCCAAGTGACCTCTCGCTCAGCTAGTGTAACAGGAGCCAGAAGTGTGCAAGGAGCCTGAGCTTGAGGGCTGATGTTGTAAATCGGGCCTGACATTAGGGGGCTTTCCTGTTTGGGGTTGGTGTTCTCCCCAAGGACTCCTGTTGATTGTCCCGCAGATGAAGGGTGAAAAAAAATTTCAGTGTGACTTGTGTCAATCCCATCCATATTGTTAGGTTTCCACCTCGATGGCATTTGTAACAAAGAGAAAGGAAACTCTCTAATGTCATTAACTTAAGTAAGGGAAGGAAGACTTGAAGCATGATTTTACAGGCCAAAATTGCACGGAAGGATCAAAAGGGAACATTTATTTGCTGCCTGCTTTTGCCAGATACTGTGCTCGAGGTGTTACAGATGGGCTTTTACAATAACGAGCAAAGGTTTTGGTTGTCATTTGCAGAGTGCCTGGAATGACTTCTGCATGCGAGTTAGAAGTCATCTTTGCGTTTCCCTCTGTTTTCCACATAAATTGAATTTTTTCCTCTTGTTCTCCTAGACATCTTCTCCCATGTTCATGGCTGTAAGTCATTAAGGCTGTCCCGGAAAGCTGTTTTTAGGTCTTCAGCTGTTGTTGGATGGAGTTGAGAAATTTTTGCTTTCACAATGGCCCAGAGCGAATTGTCACATGTGGTGCCATCTAAACCCCATGGCGACCACAGGATTTATCATGCCCATATCCAGTCCAGTGTGTGTAGGACGTGTTGCCAAAACCCTTCCTACCTGGGATCTGAGAAGGTGCCGGACACTCCCGCCGTCCTGTTGCAGGTTAGCTCTTGGCCAGAATAGCTCTCTGTTCACACAGCTGCGGAACACACCATATCCAAAGCATAGTCAAGCGTGTGGTTGACCCTTGGGTTGGACACATACTGAAATCGTTGCCGGTTTCGTGAGACGGAGAGAAAGCAGTTCATTCAACACAGACACAGACTCCTGCATCCAGATCTGCTCAGATAGGAGGCTGGAGGTTCAGAGGGGCTGAGTATTTGCCTCAAGTCCCACGATCAGGGGCATGGTTGAGCGGATTCATTCCGAGGTCTGTCTGACTCCAAAACTAGGGTTTTTTTTTTTGTTTTTTTGTTTGTTTTTTTAATCGCAGGGCTTCTCCAACATGTATGGCGAAGGACTCCTATTTCATTGTTTTTCAAATTTCGAATCCGCTGTAAACACTGTACATGTCGTTTTGCACGTGGTGATACTGACTGTACAGGGTTAGGATGCAACGCTTCTGCCGAGCCACTGCCCCAGGCAGCTGGCCCACGCCTAAGCATTTACACCTGATCGTGCCCTTGGGTGTAGGGCAGTGTCGAGTTCGCTGCGCAAGTTTCTAAAGGTGTATTCTCAATTCCCCATAATTTATGATGTCGTGGACTGGTAATGATCGAGACCTCAGATCACTACTTTAGCATAAGGGGAGTGAGGGGAGCATATTGTCATGGGAAAGCCAGACTCTGGCTGCAGAGAAACTTTGGGAAGAAATCTGGATATTTGGGTGATGGGCTGGTCAGCCAGCACAGGGTCTGGTTTCCTTCTTCTCCCTACCACAAGCCTGTTCCTAATCAGTTATATGCAGGGCATTGCTCTCAAGTCAGGAACCCCCCCGCAGCTTCCTCTGCAGGAGAAGCAAGGAGGGATTTCTAACACCTACAATCAAATTTGCATGGTGGCCGAAGCAGGTGGTGGGTTGCTGGGAGGAGAGATTTAAAAAGGGGAGGGCAACAAAGCATTCATCCTTGCGGTACGTTCTCCCAAATTCTCCCTTGCTAATTCACATGGCAATCTGTTCAGCTCATGTATTGAGTCTCTCCTATGTACTAGGCACTTATAGGAGATGCTGTATGATTAAGGAAGTGTTCCTATTCTTGTCCTTTATTGCTGCTGGAGGAAGGGAAGAAGTAAAGGACACTTAAAAATATCATGAAATAAATTGTAGTATTTTGTTATTAGTTGGTTCTCTGTAAGTAACCATTTTCCCTTATAGGTGATTAAACCTAGTATTTTTCTAGTAATTTTATTTTTCAAAGTAGTAATTTTGTTTTTTTCAGGGTATTAACCAGGAAACTAGCATCTAATTAGAACAATGTTTCTATGGGAGAAGTCACATCTTGCTGAAATATTTTTGACTTTAACACTTTCCTCAGGAATAAAACCTGTCAGACAGAAGTGTGAAAACTGCTTGTACTTAGGGGAATAATTTGTTATGTGAGCCAGTGCTGGTTAAATGGTGCAATATGGTACCACTTGGGTTTTTTTGGCCCAAGACATCATGAACAATCTTCTAGAATTTTAGGGTCCACAAAATAAAGAAAAAATACCCCTGTCTATCTTTGGTAATATGGGCAGGCCTCATTCTATAGTGACTGAGCGTTAAAAAAAAAAAAAAAAAAAAAAGACAGTCTCAAAAGCCTTTAACAATGAGGCTGAATATGAAGTGGCAGAATTATAAATTTGGTCTTAAGTCTTTGACTCTTATTGATATATAGATTCTTTTCCTGCAGATTTCACATCTGTTTCATGGTTTGGATGTGTGTTTCACTTGGTGATGGTGGATAGGTATTAACTGACTTCAGTTCCTCTTCTCACCACTTCTTTGCTTAGAAAGTCAAGGACGACATGGATTGCTAGGGATTCTCTATTAAGCTGATCTTTTGAATTGATTTAATTTAATTAAATTTAATTTACAGGGAGAAAATATGGAAATGCATTTTAAATTATTTTAGGAATCAATGAAAAATAACATTTGCCTCTGTTTTTTTTTTTTAAATTTAGATTTTTATTTATTTATTAGAGAGAGAGAGTGTGTGCGCAAGTGGTGGAGAGGGAGAAGCAAGCTCCCTGCTGAGCAGGGAGCCTGATGCGGGGCTCAGTCTCAGGACCCTGGGATCATGACCTGAGCCGAAGGCAGACACTTAACTGACTGAGCCACCCAGGTGCCCTTGTCTCTCTTTTAAATAAAAATTGAGAATTGAGCAGCTTCTTTGTAAATAAAATCTATTCATAATATCTTAAGTAAAGATTTAATTATTTTTTTAAAATGCTTGTATTTGTTTTAGATTCCTTGGTTCAGTCCTCTTTCTAGCTCTGCTTTTGAGTTTCTATAGAGAAACACTTAAAAACTTAAGGTGTGCTCTCTCTCAAATATGTGATTTTTTTTTCCCTCTTTGGTAAAGGCATTATTGTAGCTTGGTTTTAATATGAAGGAAAATGAATATGGGGGTGGAATTTGTGTTAAATATTTGGAATTTTTCTTCCTCCTCAGCCCCAACATCTAAAATATGCATGCGATTTGGAAAACAAATTAGAAACAAGATCTCTCATAGATACTAAAAAAAAATGCATTTTTAAATGGTGACAAGTTCTGATTGCTGTGTAGTGCTGTTTCGTTTAGGAATTTTGGTTGCTAAATTGTATATAATAATCTCTTTTTTTCTTTTCTTTGAGTTTTATTTTGATTTCCTAAAGAATGAAAGGCCTCTTATTAAAAAATTAATACCCGAGGCACCTGGGTGGCTTGGTGGGTTAAGCCTCTGCTTTCGGCTCAGGTCATGATCTCAGGGTCCTGGGAATGAGCCCTGCATCGGGCTCTCTGCTCAGTGGGGAGCCTGCTTCCCCCCCTCTCTGCCTGCCTCTCTGCTTACTTGTGATCTCTCTCTCTGTCAAATAAATAAATAAAATCTTTAAAAAAAATGAATACCAAATATCCATTTTGCTAATATAAACTCCTTTGCTAGAATAAACAAATAATAAATAGTATAAGCTAAAAATATAGTAATTTTACAGTCTTTTTTTGTGGGGGACCTGTGGTAAGGAAATATAATCAGAATCTGAAATAGTTTTGCTTCTTTGTCTGTCTCCGTCCCTGATATCCTGGGTTAGTGGGAACATAGAGACCATATATGAACCATGAGATATGATTCCTTTTCCAGGCATTAATTTTATTTATTTACCTTTAAATTAAAGAAATAATTTATTTATTTGAGAGAGAGGAGGAAGAGTGGCAGAGGGAGAGGGAGAGAGTATCTTAAGGAGAATCCGTGCTGAGTGCAGATCCCATCCTGGGGCTCCGACTCCCGGCCCTGAGGTCACCACCTGACCTGAAACCAAGAGTTGGACACTTAACCGACTGCACCACCCAGGCACTTAATTTTGAAAGCATGTGCCTTCAGCTCAGGTTATGATCCCGGGGTCCTGGGATGGAGTCCTGGGACAGACAGCCTCCCTGCTCAGTGGGGGAGCCTGCTTCTCCCTCTCCCTCTGCCGCTCCCCATGCTCATGCTCTCTCTCTCAAAGAAATAAATACAATCTTTAAAAACATAATAAAGAAAGACCACCAAAAATGCATTTTGCAGAAGGCCCCAGTTTGGCTATTTAGGGTAGTGTTTATTTTTCCTCACTATTGTATCCATGCTTGGCTGATTCCGTGGCTGCAGACGTAGCTTTCAGTACTTCTTTGTGGAGTGAATGAGTGAAGGAAGAAATTGGGTGTGTAACTGACCAATGAACTGACTTAACTGATTTAAGTCATAGTTTAGAACTTCATTTGTGTGGGTCACCATTTATGAGGTGAAATCACCTGTATTATTTTCCAAACAAACTGTCCCTGTATTCATGTTCTCTGTACTCTGTGTTGATGAGGAAAGAGACTCTCTACCACCCAGAAGTCTAAATAGAACTTCTCACAAAAGCGCTCGTGTTACAGTGATGCAAATGGAAAAGAAAAAACAGAGTTTTAATCATGTAAGTGTAGCACATGTCTGCTTTCCCTCCTCTCTCCGTTTTTTATCACAGATAATTACATTATTAGGCATCAGTAGTTTAACCAAGATAAATAATATTTGCTGGAAAACTATGGTTTTTCATTTGAAGAAAGGAATTACTAAGTAAATGAAAGAGAAAAATACCAACGTGTCGTGTTTGGTGATTCCTTCTTTTTGTGTAACTGGTTAGCAATTCAGGAAGTGACTTCAATTTTGCCTGCCAATGTTTGATGCTAGATTTTTATCAGAGGAAGGGTCATATCGTTTTTCTGTGTGTTTAGAGATTTGTTTAAATGGAAACATTAGTAAGCGACAGTCTCAGTTTTGGGTAATGAGTTCCCTTATGAAAGCTTTGTGTCTCGTGTTCCAATGTAAAGAGAAAAAAGTCATATTGGATGTCTCTTTCTTTCTGCTCTGGAGAGTGTATCAAACACAACCAACATAGTGAGTTCAGACCACCTGGGAGACTCCAAATTGCTCTTCCTGAACCTATGCTGAATTTAAAAACAACATTTGATTATAGTATTTAAAGCAAATCAAGGAATATTCAGATGAACCAGTGGGTAAACACATTTAATAGTATGGACCTTGCTCTTATTGCAAATGGATTATTATCCAGCAAAACCAGTCTTCTTTCATGTTGTAAAGCTTTCCAGATTTCAGGAAGCCAAGGCAGCTGTATTTTTCCAAACCTTCACATGTGATCCAAAAGCACCATACCCTAGGAGAAATGAAAATCTGTTAGTACACAGTATTTATAAGCAATGGCTAAACTCTTGTGAGATCATCAGAAATCCACCTGGTGAAGGAGAGCCCTCATGCCAGATAAAGTAGGATGTCCTCAATTAACCAACGGAGCAGTTTGGATAAGGGGGCCCCACTTTTGGGTGCTCCTGGGCCTCTCATTCTAGCACAGGGATGTGAGGAGATTTGCCTGGCCTCAGGGGTTGAGAACCATTAATACAAGCGCCTCAGCAATTTACTCCTTTATTACTTGCTTTGTCTTGAAGGATGTGCCCACATCAAACTCACTGACTCAAGGAAATGCAAACTGCCTGGACCTAACTTTGATTGATAGAAAAGGCTGTTAGAGAAAAAACCCTGTAATCAGAGGCAGGACAGATGTTTCTATCTGGATTGCAATAGTCAGTGGGTCAGAAGGGAGTTGAAATTCGTGTAGAGGACTTAGAGACTGAAGACCTCGTCCAGTTTGTAGGAGTCTGAGTAATTCCCAAAACTCAGACGTTCATTTAGTTTAAGTTCTAGCAGATTTTCTTTGTACATGGTTTTCTTTTTGATACTTCTGAACAGCCACTTGGTGATTTTTTCAGTCATATATTTTTTTAATGATTTTATTTATTTATTTGACAGAGATCACAAACAGGCAGAGAGGCAGGCAGAGAGAGAGAGAGGAAGGGAAGCAGGCTCCCTGCCCAGCAGAGAGCCCGATGAGGGGCTTGATCCCAGGATTCTGGGATCATGACCTGAGCCGAAGGCAGCGGCTTTAACCCACTGAGCCATCCAGGCGCCCCTCAGTCGTATTTTAAATATATGTCTCTCTGTTGTTCAGGGCCTAGCATTGGTTTGTTTTTGTAGTATCATGAAGAAATGATAAGTAAGGATGACATACAATTATAGAGTTTTAGGGGAAGTGAATATTAATACAGAAACTTGACCTTAGAGGTAAGTCACTGGTCCTGGGACTCTTTGGTTGGTGTCGGGCCAAGCTCAAACTTGGGCTTGTGGTGGCTCTTCATTGCCCAACACAATGGCGTCTTTGCTTGGCAATCTCTACCTCTCATTAAGGAGTCAACATATCCTAGCAGCCCTTCCCTTCCCAAATAACCCTGGGAACAGAGGAGCTAACACTCGCCAAGTACAACAACATGAGGTTCCATCTGCCCTAAGGAGGGGTATCCCTAGAAACTTTAGTGCCTCTGAGCTGGCAGTCAGAGCGATGGGATTTGTAATGTTGCTCAACATTGGGGATTTGAGTATCTCTTTGGATAATCTTCCCTTCCGTAGTTAGGCATAAGGTTCTCATAAAAGAAATCTTGAGGACTTTATTTTGTTTAAGTCTGCCCATCCACAGTCTCTGATGTGATAACCAGACCACCAGACTGAGGTTAACATGTTGGATGATTTATTGGTGATGTTGCCAACTTCTTCTGGCTTGGATGGTCTAGAGCTCAATAACCACTGTGTGCTTTTGTACATACAGACTAAAGGGCTCTTCACCGTTTTTCCACGCTTTATTAACTTGTAGGAAGCATATTTGGCTCTCAAGCCTCTGACTGATGATCAGTGGGTTGACCACGAAAGTTATATTCGTCCCACCCGGCGTTTGCCAACACTAGTTCAGGTTGAAAATGATGGCTCTCTTCTGAAATGAGAGCCCCTGTGAGGTAGAAGCCCCATGAAGCCAGAAGGATTGGAGACATTTGTGGAATTTTTGTCCTTAAACGTTTTGGCAGTAAAAATTGTAATGGAAGCACTCTTAATATTTTCAAGAAAAACAGTTAGAAGTGAATTGTTATAATTAGTTCCTCCAATTAGGTATTCAAGGAAAACATGAAAGTTATGTGAAGTTTTCCTTATCTGTTTGTCTGCCAACTTGTATCTTTCCGCAATACTTTTCTTTTTGTGTTATTCTTTTCTTTTTTAGAGAGAGAGAAGAGAGCATGCACAGGTTGGGGGGAGGGGCGGAGAGAGAGGGGGAGCGAGAATCTTAAGCAGGCTCCACGCTGAGCACAGTACTTGATGTGAGACTCGATTTCGCGACCCCAGGATCATGACCTGAGCCGAAATCCAGAGTTGGACGTTTAACCCACCAAGCCATGCAGGTGCCCCATCCACAATACGTTTCAAGTGGTATTTATTTAGCCTAAAAATGGAAATTAGTTTTGCCCCAGTGACCTGAGGTTATGAGTCTATGCATTCTGGACACAGGGTAGCTCCTGACCTTTATATCTTGCTATATTGTCTGTTGGTCTTGGCAGTACCTTTCTCTTCCAGGATGCATTCCCAGCATGGTTCAGGGAAACAAAGGGAACCTTGGGGGGACTTCGGCACTTTGTGGCTGAAATAAATATATATCAACTTAGAGTGGGTTTTATTTCCCTCTATGAATGAATTCCTAGAGAATTACAATTGTGGAAAGAATGAAAAGTTAAAATATAAGAGAATGAAGTTTCCCTAAAGGATTATGGTTTGAAGCCTCAGTACACTGAGTAATTGTTCTGAAATAGGTCTCTCTTGTTAAAGGTTTGGAGGGTTTCTGCCTGTCCATTTTCCAAACAGAAGATTAGGGGAACAATTCCCAACTGCAGGTATAATTGGACTGTCGTAGGGAAAAAATCTTCATTCTGCCAGGTTGCTTATTTGAAGCACAGGTGAGACATGTAAGATTGGGGCGGAGGGGGTGTGGGGGAGGGGCTGCAGTAGGGCATAGAGGATTTAGGCCAGCATTTCCTATTCCTGTTGTACTTTTGAAACCTCTTGAGACTTTTTTTTTTTAAGATTTTATTTATTTATTTGACAGAGAGAGAGAGACAGTGAGAGAGGGAATACAAGCAGGGGCAGTGGGAGAGGGAGAAGCAGGCTCCCCGCTGAGCAGGGAGCCCTGTGCGGGACTTGATCCCAGGACCCTGGGATCATAACCTGAGCTGACGGCAGACGCTTAACAACTGAGCCACCCAAACACCCCTGAAACCTCTGAGTCTTTGAATGCCTTCTACAACTGTATGTTAAAATAGATGAAAGACTAGATCCCTAATCAACAGAAAGGGAAGATTATCCTTAAGGCATCACAAATACAAGATAATTAATGGAACCATAACTTTTAGAAGTCAGTATATGGAGAACTGCATGGGAATAGCTAGAATGAAGTGAGTTTTGAATGCTGATTGCTTTATTTTCATACTAGCTAATGAGTTAATGTGCCACACATCCTCTAACCTTTCTGGAATGGTGAACAAATGGAGAGATGTGCTGAGTAAGTATTGCACGACAGCCTGAGCCCTTAGGCAATTAGCTGGAATTTAAAGGAATAAACCATGCGTTTATGATTAAACTAGTGAAAGCCTGTATATAAATCCAATTGGTAACACTTCATATAATGACAACTGATAAAGTCCTAATGTTTTCCTTGATCTTTCAAAGTTTCTTTAGCTTCAGAAATTGAATTAGGAAGAGGGGAAGAGGAGGAATGACTTCAGGGTATGCGTGTGTGTGTGTGTGTGTTTTTCTCAGTTAAAGATTCTAATGTGAATCAGAGTAATGGAAACATCAGAAAGAAATTCAAAGGTTACATTAATTCATTGCATTTCAAGAGGAGCAAGTGCTGTGGGAAAAAGGTAGAGGGCCTTTGGTTAAGTTGGGTGAATGCTGATTTCTCCTTTAACAGGATCACCGCTCGTGTCTTTGGAAATAAGATGATTCGTAGGCAGCAAAATGCTGTTTTTATTACTGCAGTGATGCCAATCCAAACTAGATGACTCTGATTCATGGAATCTTCAAGAAAAACCAAATATTCTTTTTTAATAAAGTAATGGAATTGGGATTTGCACATCTGCTCTTAAAAATCTGTTTTTTATAATATGGAATGTAATGTTAATCACTACCTCTTTTATTAAACAGAGGGAAAATTCTTATTGAGTGGATTAATTCTAGATCCTGAAAATGTGGGAAAATGGAGGACAGCATGTTGAGATGAAGGCCTGTTTGTCTCCCCTCTTAACGGTAGAACCATGATTTGCTCACTGCTGGTTGGGACCCTTGCAAAGATAATCATATCAGGTGACCGGTTGTGACCAGCATTTAAAAAAATTTTTTTACTGATTTATTTATTTATTTTAGAGAGAAAAAGTGAGAGGGTGTGTGAGTTGGGGGAAGGGGCAAAGGGAGAGGGAGAGAAGCAGACTTCCACTGAGCATGGAGCCCCACAGAGGGCTCGATCCCATGACCCTAAGCCAAAATCAAAAGTCAGATGCTTAACTGACTGAGCCACCCAGGCATGTCAGGTTGTGACTAGCATTAAAAAAGAATGAAATGGAATAAAAATATCAGTGTACATTGAAAAGAGCTAAAGGCAAGCACTGTTCAGTGACATCTGTGCTTGTACACACACAGGTATATGCGGTTAGGATGTGAGACAGGTTTTTTCCTGTATTCTAGAGCTTTGGCTTTGGGGTCTGCTTTAGGCTTGGCCAGACTAGAAAATCCTACCACAGACGAGAGCCACATCTGGTTCAGGGAGCTAGAAGGCAACTACAGCATTGGGAGTCCCTTGTTCTGAATGTTAGAGTCTACCTATAGATTCAGCTGCCCGCCCTTCCCTAGTCTTTTCCATCCAAGCAGATGCAGAGGTCCTGTCATTCCTTGTAGTGCTTCCAGCTGTTTGCTGGTCCCTCCTTGGAACTGCATGTCCCAGGAATTGGATGCCATTTTTAGAAGGTTTAAGGAAGCACAATGCATTCATTCATTCATTTTTTTTCAGTCTTTTTTTTTTTTAAGATTTTATTTATTTAGTTATTTGACAGACAGAGATCACAAGTAGGTAGACAGGCAGGCAGAGAGAGAGAGGGGTGAAAGCAGGCTCCCTGCTGAGCAGAGAGCCCCATTCGGGGCTCGATCCCAGGACCCTGGGATCATGACCCGAGCTGAAGGCAGGCTTTAACCCACTGAGTCACCCAGGCACCCCAATTTTTTCAGTCCTTTTTGATAACAGCTTTATCAACAACTAATTTATATAAATGATACAAGTCACCCACTTAAAGTATGCAAATTCTGTTTTTTTTATGGTATTTTCAGAGGGTTGTGCAAGCTTCACCACAATCAGTCTTAAGTATTTTCACCACCTCGAAAGGGAAACCCCATGACCTTTACCCGTCTTTCTTCCCCAGTACTTCTTTTCTTGGGTTGATGGGGCTGCCTCGAGGAACCCTCGAGGGAAAATGATTCATTTCCACATCTGGGCCGACACCGTGGTTTTCTTTGGATGATTTACCTCTTCAGCAAGAAGTCTTTGAGTGCGTACTACCAACTTACTTATATAGATATACATTTATGAATTACATATGTCACTCTACTAACCTCTTATTAAATTATCAGTCACACCCTAATGCATTAAGCATGAAGTGGGAAGACTGAGTTTTGCCCAAACACCCTTCTAAGTGCTGCCAGCCCAATTCGATGCCCTCAGGTTAGCAGGCCCTGCCCAGTTTGATCAGGGCTCAGCTGAGTTCTCGGCCCCTTTTTCTGTCCTCCAGGACTCCAACCTCCTTTTCCCACACTTCAGACAGCTTTTCTAGATGCCCAGGGTTGTTGTTGTTGTTTTGTTTTTGTTTTTGTTTTCCCCATGATCTAAAGCAGTGTCTTAGCTGTTCCCTGGGCTTGGGATGCTCTCCTTCCCTTTGTCCTTCTGGTGGACTCTTTCTTTCTTTTTTTTTTTTTTTAAGATTTTTAAATTATTATTCATTTGACAGAGAGAGATCACAAGTAGGCAGAGAGAGAGGAAGAAGCTGGCTCCCCGCTGAGCAGAGAGCCCGATGTGAGGCTCGATCCCAGGACCCCGAGATCATGACCTGAGCCGCAGGCAGAGGCCTTAACCCACTGAGCCACCCAGGCGCCCTGGTGGACTCTTTCTAAGTCATAAAGAACATGCTGGGGTTTACCTCCTCTGCTAGTTTTCTTAAATATCCTGAGTACAGTTAGATGCCCCTGCCTCTCCCTTCCCTTAACAGCCCATACCTATTTTCCTATTGCCTATAACCCTTCATAAGTTTGTGTGTATCCATGCCAGACTTTGGGGATTGGACTTTGTAGGTGGCTTACATTTTATTTATTTATGAAGAAGTCATGTCATGAAGAAGAACTTCCCTTGTACATGAATCTCTGTACTTTTCCACTTGGCTTCTCTCTCTCTGTCTCTCTTTCTTTTTTTAATTTTTTAATAAACATATAATGTATTATTTAGCCCCAGGGGTACAGATCTGTGAATCGCCAGGTTTACACACTTCACAGCACTCACCATAGCACATTCCCTCCCTGTCTCTCTTTCTTTTTTAAGATTTTTATTTATTTATTAGAGAGAGAGAGAGAGCACACGCTGGCAGAGAGGCAGAGAAATAGACTCACTGCTGAGCAGGCAGCCAATGTGAAGCTCGATCCCAGGACCCCGGGATCATGACCTGAACCGAAGGGCAGACAATTAACCAGCTGAGCCACTCAGGCGCCCTTCCGCTTGGCTTCTTAGAATGGATTCTTCAAATGCTGATGCCATTTTTTGTCATAGTTAACTTTTTTTTTCCCAGAAAAATGAGCTGGGATCAGATTGTAGCATTACTTGAGTATCAGACTGAAGTGATTCTAAGCATTAAGGCTTGTTTATTGGAATATTGCTTTATATCAGTTTGTTAGGGCAGCTGTAACAAAGTATGGTAAAATCGAGTGGCTTAAATAACCACAAAAATTTTTTGTTTCACAGTTCTGGAGGCAAGAAATCCGAAGTGTGGGTGTTAGCTCGGCTGGTTCCATTTTGAGGGCTTTCAGGGGAAGATCTGTCCCAGGCCCCCCTTCTGTGCTGTGTTCATGGCATTCCCCTGTATGTGTGCCCGTGTCCAAATTTTCCCCTTTTATAAGGATACCAGTCATATTGGACCAGGGACCCACACTACTTCAGTATGACCTCATCTTAACTGATTACATCTGTCATGACTTTATTTGGAAATAAAGGTTCTGAGGCTCTAGGGGTTAAGGCTTCAACATATGAATTTTTGGTGCGGGACACAATTCAACCCTTACACATTGAATGATATGAAGTTGAATTTTTTTTTTATTTAGGGAGATTTCATCTATTTATTTATTTATTTTTTAAAAGATTTTATTTATTTATCCGACAGACAGAGATCACAAGTAGGCAGAGAGGCAGAGAGAGAGAGCAGGAGGCAGGCTGTCCGCAGAGCAGAGAGCCCGATGCGGGGCTCGATCCCACGACCCTGGGATCATGACCTGAGCCGAAGGCAGCGGCTTTAACCCACTGAGCCACCCAGGCGCCCCTTTCATCTATTTATAATACTGAATTTTTCTAATCAGCGACAAGATAATGCAGTTGACCCTTGAACAACACAGAACTATGTGAGTCCACTTGGACTTGGATTCCTTTTTTGCAATACAGTGCAGGCCTATAAATGTATTTTCTCTTCCTTATGATTTTTTTAAAATTTGATTTTTTTTCAGTGTTCCAAAATTCATTGTTTATGCACCATACCCAGTCCTTATGATTTTCTTAATAATGCTTTCTTTTTTCCAGCTTACTTTATGGTAAGAATACAGCATGTAATAAATAAACATACAAAATATGCATTGACCAACTGTTTATATTAATGGTAAGGCTTCTGATCAATAGTAGGCCATTAGCAGCTAAGTTTTGGGGGTATCGAAAGCTACTCACAGGTTTTCGACTGTGCGGGGGTGTGCCCCTAAACTCTATATTGTTCCAGGGTCAACTGGATTTCTCTTTTGAAGACCTGTTTATAACTAGCCATTAAATTTATAGATTTATTAGATTTGAGGCCCTTGGAAGATGGCAGTACTTGAGAAATAACATCAGAATAGGAATAGGGGGTAAAGTGTTTGGGATTCACGAGCATGGAGAGGGGTGCCTGGCTTATAGTTGGCATTCTGTAAATTCCTGTAGAGTAGATTTGCTGAATAACTAGTGAGAGTAAAATAGTAAGGCAGAAAATTTAATTTTGGCATGTAACAGTTGTAGGAGATGTTGCTGGATGATCTGTGGGTACTTACATATTTAAATTAGTCTAAAATTGTCCTTTATCAGGACAGACCGAGTTCTTCATTTGATATTTCACTATGTGTGTATAGCTTATCATAGAAGAAGTATATGAGTTGAAATACTATTATGAGAGTTTGCACAAATATACTCATTACTACTAAGGTCTCCTTTTCTCTTCGGGATTACATGTGATTGAAAATGATTAATGTTATGTGGAAAAAGAGTGACTCATAGGGGCGCCTGGGTGGCTAGTGGGTTAAAGCCTCTGCCTTGTGGTCAGGTCTTGATCTCAGGGTCCTTGGATCGAGCCCCAGGGTTGGGCTCTCTGCTCAGCGGGGAGCCTGCTTCCTCCTCTCTCTCTGCCTGCCTCTCTGTCTACTTGTGATCTCTCTCTCTCTCTGTCAAATAAATAATAAAATCTTAAAAAAAAAAAAAGAAGGAGTGACTCAGTCACTTAGGTGTCTGCCTTCCGCTTGGGTCATGATCCCAGGGCCCTGGGATCAAGCCTCACCCTTCCGCTTCTCCTCCTCCCTCTGCCTGCTGCTTCCCCCACTTGCGCTCTCTGTCTCTCAAATAAATAAATAAAATCTTCATATGAAAAAAGTAAGATGCCCCTCAAAAGTGTAATTATTTTAAGACATTTATGTTCATGGTCCAAAGAAAACTTGAGTCCACCTTCTGCTCTCCCCTATTGCGTTTCCAGCTCCTGGGGCTTTTCCCTCCTCCTGAACACCCCCTACCCCCCAACCTTTCCTGGCTGAGTGTTGGCTCAGGAAGATGTGAGGATTGGCCTATTGCGTCAACACTCAACATTTCGTATTTTATCTCAAGTCCTATAGATGAAAGCAGAAATATTTTAAGTTTTGAAAGCATGGAAATTTTTTACATTTCACAGATCTGCAGTTCCTGGTTTCACAGAGTTCCTTTGATGTTTGCTACTTGATTACAGGGCTCAGTTTAAACTCCTACCTTTGGGGGATAGCATGGCACATTCCATGATTTGCATTGTTCCCTTTTCTTTTTTCTTTTTACTCTGCGTGAAAATTCATCCCTTGAGCTGAACGCCCACCTGGCCCATCCTTTTACCTTTGGGGAAGGCTCTGCTGGTGTAAGGCTTGTTCAGCTTCCCACTTTGCTTCCTCATAAGCCCTAGGGCAGGCTTTCTGGATGCACTCTTTTGCTTCTTAGAAGCAGACAACACAGCCCCAGCAGGACTCTTTTTCTAGGCTGAAGCTCTAGTCCCCAGAGCCTGACTAGCTCCCCTCCCACCCTGGCCACTGCTCCAATGCAGAAATAACTGGGAAAAAAAAAATGCAAAGCCTGCTTTTGCTACTCGGGCAGCCACTGCCTGCCACTTATTAGCTCATTTTGAAGTTATTTCCTAGTTGTGAAGGTTAATTTGCATAACATTATGAAATAGTGGGGCTAAATGCTGCCAACTGTTCGAACCTCATTAGAAGGGTTCGTCTCCCATCCTTTGTTACAGCTCTTTGGTGCGTGGATTTCTCCACTGCAAATATGTGGCGTACTTCCCCAGCCAGTGGAGCCTTGTCTCTGGACCTACAAGTCCCTCTGTGTGAGGCGTGTGTCACTTTCAGTGTGAACATATCTTTTCGCAGGCCTGTGATTGGCTGCAAATCTAAAGTAGGGTGATGTTTTCAAAAGTGCGGACTTAACCCACGAGCTTGCTCACTTTGGGCCGCTGTGAAAGCAGGGATTCTTGACAGCTCCTAACAACGCTCACCTTACAGACACCTCTCAGGGACTGCTTTCATTGCCACCATCAGTACGGATGAAGATGTCCCTAAGATCCTGGGAAGACACAGGATTGTGTGCAGGCCAGGAAGGGAGCATGCAGATGGCTTCTAATGACATGCTTAGGAATTTGGGGCCAAAATATTCTTTTGGATGGTCACTGAAGCAAAAACCCTGAAGTCTGTAAGCTCACGTGATTCCTGAATCCTACTTACACCTCACGAAGTAGATTTCTCACTCCGCTATCAGTATGTTCAGGGTCTGGAAAGTCAGTCTTTTTTTTGGAGATCCTGTCCCATCTTTGGCCATCTCTTCCTTAGCTCTGTCTTCTTGAACTGCCTTGCTAAGATTTGTCATTGTCAGCTTATTACAGAGTTTTCCGACCATTTCCATTCCCTGGGTGGTACGCAAACATTTGCATGTGTTCCTGTGTAACCAGAAGAGACCATAGAAAGAAATGATGTGCCCAAGCAAAGCCATGGGAGGCAGACATCCAAATAATGCTCAGAGGAGATGTTCATTTGTTGACTCACTCAGCAGATTTTGAGGACTAATAGCTTGCAGGGCACAGTGATAGGTTATGAAGGCTGAGAGATAATCAGTGTTATCTTGGCTTCAAGAGCTTCAATTCTATCCAGGGAAGAAAGTACATGTATATAAAGCTGACTCTATACCCATCCCCAGTTCCATTCTCTTTCCACATTTAGAGGCAACCACTAATCTGATTTTGGTTTTTATCATCTCCATGCATGTTTTTATATTTGTACGACATACATGTGTACCCCAAAACTCTGTAGAATATTATTTTGCATGTTTATAGAAATAGACTCTGATCGTATCATTCTGTAACTTACTTTCTTTGTCTTTGAGATTTACCCATTTAATTCTAATTTATAATTTTTGCTATTGAGTTTTACTGCATGAAGATAACATGGCTTATTCATGCCATTTGTTAATAAACTCTTAAGGTGTTTCAGCTTTTCACTGTAGCAAACCCTGCTTGATTGCACTGTGCAAGTGCCCATGTGCAAGAGTTCCATAGGTATAGTTGTGTAACTGTTGAGTCATATGATCTGCGTGTCTTCAGCCTTTCTTTGTTTTGATCAGTTAATTTCTCCTCAAAGCAGTTATGCCACCTGACTCTCCCACCAGGAGTATATTTGAGTTTCCGTTCCCTGCATCCTCACTAACACTGGGTTTTGTTTTATTTTTTGATTCTCACCTTGATGATGTTCTTAGAGCTCCCTGAACATCTGTCTTCTCATCACACTTGATTAATGTCCTTGCCAAACTGTGGACTCTAAGAGGCAGGGACACTGCCTGTGTATTCACCATTCCACTTCCTGGAGTTACCCAAATCTAGCTCCTTCATCCTCCTTCTGGACGGCAAGGCCGATTTCAGATTCTCTTTCTTCCACAAAGCCTTTGCTGATCACTCAGCATCAGATGGCTCTTGCTTATTCAGGGACAAACACGAAACATTTCATTTGTACCATTTTCATGTTCACCATAGCCTGCCATGTCTTAGATCAAAATACGTACTTCTCTTTGGTCCCATGGGTTAACTAGTTCTGAAGGGTAAGAGGAGCTCTTAGTTATCCTTATGGGACCTGTGCCTTAGATGTTTTGGGTGCTTGGTAAATATTTATGCAAACACTTCAGAGCCTGGTATGTTCTAGACAATCATTCACACCCTTGTTATTTGGTGATATTCAGTGGACTTGCCAACGAAAGATAGGCACCTGTAGGCTGATGCTCTAGAAGGACTTGAGAAGCAAGAGGACTTTTCACCCCACACCTACCCCATGCTGGCATTAGGATAGGGAGTCTCGTCATCTGTCATCTGTCAGTGGGATAGGGAGAAAATGGTATCTCTGTGCTTTAGTTTACTTTGAACATTAGTGAAGATGGACATCTTATAAATATTAGCTAGCATATACGTATACATATATATATGCTTTATATGCAATATATGTTTTTTTCTTTTAGTAACACTTCTGTTCATATTTTTTGCTCTTTTTTCTTTTAGAGTGACTGATTGTTTGTATGACCTTTTTCTACATAAAGAATTTTAATACTCTCTCAGGTTGCCAATTTATGAATTAAATAAAGCTTGTTTCTTAGAGTGAATTGCCTGCCTCAGTGCTTCTACTCATACTGTTTCTCTGGAAAGAATATTCCTCCCCTTTCCACCCTTCTCTTTCTTCTCTACCCTTCTGTCCTTGTCCCGCCCCTCTAACACTCTTAGCCTGCCCAACTCCTACCTATCCTTCATGGCTTAATTTCAGTTACCACTGCTTAGGACAGAGCTCCAGTCCTGCCCTCTCACCCCTCCCCCCATCATTCTCCTCCATTACCGCCTTCATGTTCCTTCCTGGGGCCCCAACCCTTTGCAGTTATATGCCTGTTTAATGTTTTTAGCCACCACGACAGTGTAAACCCCTTCAAGGGCTGGGATGGAATCTGGTAAATAAGGGAGAGAAAGAAATTCAACAGCCAGGTGATTCTCTTTGATCACTATTTTATGAAATCAAACCAAAATTTAATTTCTATTTCGTCAGGTGGTAAAGAAGATCTTTAAAGACGTCCACTTGCATTGTCAGGAAGCACTTACGTATTTGTTGAATGACAGTGGAAATGGGAGTTTTGTCAGATGGGTGGATGAGCAAGAGAGGGAGAATGTGCATCTGGGTGCCAGACAGCTGCATATTTGGGGAGTAGGTGCGGTCATCTGTTCCCCTGGTTTCAAGGACACCGCACCCCTCCCGGTGTGTTTGCCCATGTTGGCTCCGGGAGAGATGTGTAGCATTCAGACAGCCTCTGAGAGTGTCTTAAGGTGGTGTGTCTCGTGCAGTGCACATTGTATAGCAGTTTCTCAAAGATAAAGCTGGGGTGTAAG
The DNA here is from genome assembly GCA_003697995.1 of Taxidea taxus jeffersonii. Classification (NCBI taxonomy): domain Eukaryota; kingdom Metazoa; phylum Chordata; class Mammalia; order Carnivora; family Mustelidae; genus Taxidea; species Taxidea taxus. Next base: position 22,444 of record RCUC01121819.1, on the reverse strand, counting down.
CTATGCCGGGCACGTCAACAGTCACAGCAGGCTGTTTTCTGGAGAGCCCTTGTGAACCTGATCTGATTATCAGGCTATTTTCACACGTGGTAGGTGTATTGGAAGGGCAATCCCGTGCTCTGTGGTGAGAAAATGAGAAATCGAAATCCTGATCTTCTCCGGTTCTGCATCAAATGCTTTGATAGCACAGAAAATGATTCTTTTAGGGTTTTACAGGTGTGTGTATACACACACGAACATGTGTGTATGTGTGTATGGTCAGATTTAATGCCAGTATGCTTCTTTGACTGGTTAGTTGGAATTCTTGACCTGACTACTCTAGAGACTGCCATAAAATGTACTGTGTTTCTCTGTGGGCTTGACTGCTGTAAATATTTATGTGTTGTTTCTTTTCTAGAATACAGTTTTCCCAGATTAGGAGGCAAACAATGGCTCTGACTATGCTGAAAGATGAAGAAACAAGAGGCTGCTATCAATTATAGTGTTTGAAAGTATGGCTTTAGATAAAAGGATGAATTGTTGTTTCATGTATCAAACAATATTGTGAGTAAATTCTGGTTGACCACATCTGGGTGTGTTCTCCTTGACCCTTAAGGAGAAGGGTGAGCCAGGAGTGATGAGGTTGGACCCAGTCCACAGGGCAGAGAGGGTGGGGCTGGATCCCAGGGTGGGGAGAGGGATGCTGCCTGGATTGAACCTTACAAGTGAGCCCTGGGTGTTTGGGGGAGGACACTGCTTTAGTCCAACTGTGTGCAAGGTCAGCGGCACATGCTCTTTTTTTCTTTAAATCAGCCTCTAATAATGTGGCTTCAACTCAGCCATTTTCAGGTGGCTGGGATCTTCAGGTTAGTCTTCTAGATTGGTTTCATACACTGCCCCAGATGGTTCTTAAAAAACATACAGCCATCTTGCAAACACACTGATGAGGACCTCTGCCTTTGGTTGCTTTGACTCAGCCCACAGATGCATTTAGTGTTGAGTGTGGGGAGTTATTCAAGTCCGAAATTGTTACTCTATGGCCATTCTGTTATGGCAAGAATCTTGTTGACCATTTTGGTGCTATTAACCTGTTGCTGAGAATAGACTGGCTTTGCACAAGATACCCAATGGTAGTACCTTTGGACTCAATCCTAATCACATAGAAATGCCTTGTTTCTTTAGAATAAAGAGTACAACCACTTACCTAGTTAGTGAGTACATATCTTAATGTTCCTTTATTTCTAATTTTATTTAGTTCCTGTGTCTGAGACACTGGCTTTTTTATTTTTTTTAACCTGTATGGGTTCTTACAATAGCAGTGGGACAGCTAGATCAATGTCTTCTATTATAATAGTGATTTGTTAATGAGAATACTTTGTCTGTTGGTGTTTGTAAAACTCAAGACTCAGTTATAGCATGAGTGCCATCAGCCATTATTTTGAAACATGGCTGGGCTTATATTTCTCACACAACTTATTACTAACTTTTATTTTAGGGTTCACATACTATCGTTTTGTTAATAGAGAAAATTAGTGTTCCAGCTGGATTCTCTATTCTTGTAGGCTTTAACTATTTATACCACTCTTGGATATATTTTCTTATTTCTCTTGTGTTTATTTGATCTTTTTGGGTGATGTTTTCTTGTTCAAAAAAGCAACCACAAGTTTCCTGGGTGCAGCAAATGATCTGTCTTGCCTTAAGCAACGAATTAGGCAAACAGTCTGTAATAATTCATAATTTTAATAATTTTCGTGGAAATTAGCTTTCTTACCAGGTTGATCTAGTTGTTTTTTTTTCTAGAATTTGTTTATTTATTTGACAGACAGAGGTCACAGGTAGGCAGAGAGGCAGGCAGAGAGAGAGGAGAAAGCAGGCTCCCCGCTGAGCAGAGAGCCTGATGTGGGGCTCCATCCCAGGACCCTGGGATCATGACCCAAGCCGAAGGCAGAGGTTTTAACCCACTGAGCCACCCAGGCGCCCCAGGTTGATCTAGATTTAAGACAGTACCATATGCCCGGGACCATCTTCTTTGACCCGTGTTGCAGTTTCGAGGGAGATGCACTAAGACAGAAGCAGGCAGAAGATACTGCTTTTATCAATTAGCTATTGCCATGGGACAATCTGTCTATTCTCGTTATTATGCCTACTTAGCAAAGTACCCCAAAACGAAGTGGCTGGAAATGGTGACAGAATTTATTTCACGCACAGACCTGCAGTCTGGTTAGAACTCCGTTCCACTCCATGTCAGCTGGGTCAACTCAAAAGCTGGGGGCTGAAATCCTCTGAAGCTTACTTACTCACAGCTTGTGGTTGATGATGGAGGTCCGCCGAGACCTTAGCTGCCGGCATGAGGCTGGAGTAGGGTCCTGCAAATGGAAAGGCAGATTCTGATTGGAGAAACCATGAAGAGGTAAAATGAACAGACATGACACAATCACAGTGGAAATAAAGAGAAAACAGAAGTTTGTATGGCAAATGCACTGGTGGTACTTTTCGAAACAGTGGGGGAAACCAGGAGAAGAATCTGCATTGGAAGTAGAAAGTCTAAGCTCATTTTTGGCCACGGTGGGCTTGAAGCTCCGGCAGGCTATATGCAGGACGCTGTCTAGGCAGCTGCATGTTTGGACCTGGTCAGGGATCGGGCTAGAAACAGACATTGGAAAGTTGTTGTCCTGGAAGTGATTGTTGGGCTTTTAGGAAGCGAGCCACCCACTAAGGATTTGGGACCCCGTGTAACGGTACAGCTGCAGACAGAGTAGACCATGTATGTGGTCCAAGCCTTGGCACACTGAGAGATGGTGGCTCCATCTGACATGGTCAGTCACGCAGCCCAGCTGCGTAGAAGGTCATCCAAAGCAAAACACAAGTGACGGGCTTAGGAGAATAAGGCAGTTGGAGATCTCGATGGAAACAAAAAGTCAATTGAGTAGGCGGGAGGTAGTGTCGTGCATAAAGGGAGAGCAGGGAAGCAGATGTCGCTGTTAGCAAACCTGAGGTTGTTCAGGAGACACTGCACAGCGCGGGGTGCAGATGAGCCTTGGAGGTGAGGCAGACATGGAATGGAAGGTCCAAAAAGAGAGTCAAAGAAATAAGTCCTGGGGTGCTTGGGTGGCTCAGTCAGTTAAGCGTCTGACTTGATTTCGGCTCAGGTCTTGATCTCAAGGTGGTGAGATCAAGCCCTGCATTGGGCTCCACGCTGGGTGTAGAGACTGCTTGAGATTTTCTCTCTCCCTCTACCCCCTAACCCCCTGCCTGCTGCCTCTTGCTCTCACTCTTCTCTCTCTCAAGAAATAAGTCCCCTTAGAAGTTGAAATTGCCACAGATTCATCCATGAAATAAATATTTGTGAGCATTTACCGTGTGCCCAGCACTGTGATAGGCACTGAGCCTAGTGCATCAAAGGTACAGCCCTGTCACTTCCAGGAATATAGTCTAAACTAGAGTTAAAAATGTGGGTGCTGGCCCCACCTCCAGAGAGTCTGAGAGATTTGGTGGTTGGAGGACAGAGGAAATGGGTGGGCCGAGACAGTCGGACTGAGAGAGCGGAGGTGACTCTTGTTCTGAGGGGAGGACCATCACAGACCCAAGCCTAGGCTACAAAGACAGTTACGAAAGAGGTAGGAGAGAGATGGGGGAAGGTTCCAGACCCACTTGAAGGCAGGAAGGATGCCAAAGAGGCAGGTTTTTGTTTCTGGAGGAGTTTGGAGACCAAGCCAGTTCTAAAATTTTGTGAACAAGTTTTGTACCTAGACCTTTGAGCTAGTATTTAATGAAATTAAATATTTTAATCTACAGGGCATATGTAAGGTGACTTGATCCTGGCATTCCAAAACTCAGATGGTTGTTACTTCAGCCTGCTGGTGGAGTCCTAGCTGTTACTGGCAGGCCCCAGTGCTCCTGCAGGGGTGGCTAGTGCCCAGGCTCCCTCCCACCTTTACTCCGTATACCCCGCTCCCTCTTCAGAAAGAGCCACCTGCGTTGGTCCCAGGAGCCTCCGCCTGTCAGCCCTGGTTCATTTGTGTGCTGATATGAGTGACGGAGAAGCTTTGTTCCTTCACCTTTTCCTTTTCTAAAAAGAGAAGCCTTTTATTTCAGTTTGTGTAGTTGATGCTCGGAACCAAAGGGACAGGCGTGGTAGCAAGGATACGCGTGCGCAGATGAACTGTCCTAAGGGGAGTTGCAGATGAACTGTCCTCGTGCCCCCCCTCACCCCGGGACCTGGGTGTGTAGCGGGTACTGGGGCATTTGGAAATTGATGGGTTTTGTTTGCTTTTTTCTTTTCAGACAAACAAATCATTTCTGAGTGGCTCTTTTGTTCCTCATTTCTTTCTATTTGTTCAATGATCAAGACGCAGTAATCTGTTTATGGTTTTGTGGAAATAGTAACAGTGAACCTTTCCACAGCACTTTCCATGCACCAGACCCTCTTCCTAAAACTAGCGCTTCCAGAGCACCTGTGAATTCACAGAATCGGCACAAAACATTTAGGAGGTAGGCGCTGTTGTTATCTCTAACTTACAAATGAGGAAACTGAGGCAGAGCCTGTGTAAATACAACTTGCCCACGGCTGGGCGGTGGCTGAACAGGGTTTTCAACCCTCCGGAATTTACGCTGGGCCGTGTTTCTCTCCCTCGAGGCCTAGCAATCAGTGCTAGATGGTTTGTTTGTATTTCTTTCTTTGCTTAAAATGACCAAGGAGATTGTGCCTCACTTGAAGTATAGTTTATCTTAGGATCTGCACAGTTTTTACTGTCTTTTGCTTAAAAAGAAAAGAAAGAAAAGTACAGATTTTTTTTGAGAAGCTGAGGGTCCCCCGTCCCATTTCAGTGTACTGATACCTAATCCCTGTCTCAAATCACAAGTCTCGTCTTAGATTACTGATGTACTCCCTTAGGATGTCTATGAAACCCTTAGCTCAAAAATAACAGAAAAGGCCTAAGGGGAGTTGCTTTTAGGGCTGGTGCCTGATTTCTGTTAGGTTTGTGAAAGCTTGGCAATTTCTTAAGGGCTGGGAGGCCCTGGGCATAATCTGGACTTTTTAAAAATTTTTTATTTTTTTTGATGACTTAGAGTTGTGAAGGCCATCAGCAAAACATTAGCCCCAGTGGCATTTCCCCTTCACATCCTGTCGCTTTACTTTGCATGGAAATGATTCCCTTAGTTTAAAAACATAAAGGAGAAAAGACCTCAGACCTAAGTAAGATCTTAATAAAATGAACATGTGCAGACCATGGCCCTTCTTCGGGGCCTAGACCATGATTGATTGTTCCACAGGACTGTCTAAATCAGTAGCATGTTCTTGGACAGCTTGCAGAAGACCAACCCAATTAGCATTTTGGCCAGCATCGCCAAGGGGGCAGCCGCTGTGGGTCTGTGCAATTCTTTGTATGATAAATAATTATAAAGGGAACTGTCAACTTGAGCCTCTGGCTGTTGGGAAGACTGACTTGAAAGCACGCTGAACTTTGGGTGTATACAGCCCCAACATCTGGTGCAGGGACTTGAATTGGGTGGGGGGCAGTATGCTTGGCATCTGTGTATTAGGTCCTAGAATGTTCCTTTCAAGTTGTTTGTTCCAGTCCCAGTGGATTTGTATTCTTTAGGAAATAAAAAGACAACTGCAAAAAGGATTAATTAGATTCCACTTTTGGGGGGACAAGAAAAAAAATCTTTATTGGTAACTTATAGTTTAAGATGAGAGCTCTCATTGGTAATGGAAATTGCTCATGGGTCTGACTTCCACTTTGAGTAGATTATAATCCAGGAGATGGCTCAAGAAGAAAAAAGATAAGCTATACCATCGTAAAGGTAAAAGGAAAGCAGAAGAAGAGAGAAAAAGAATCCCATAGGAATCATGAGAGCATTTGGCATAGAGAAGAAGAAATAATTCAAACATAAACTAAAAAAAAAAAAAAAAAAAAAAAACTAAAACCAAAAAAACCCGCTTTGAGTCACACAGAAAAGCATTAAGTAAGTCATCAGTTTGTCCTGGATGCATCTTGAAATTTTGAACTTTTGTACATTGCATAAACTAAAAAGAGCACAAGTTTTATACCAGTGACCCAAAACCACAAAGTAATTTACTTTTATTAGCATTGGAGTAAATACCAGTGTTTTCTGGCTTGTGGCTTGGATATGAAACATAAAAGAGGAAAAGTCTGTTTGGCTTTTTTCCCCCCCAAAACTAATACAGCTGGCAAAAGGCAACATTTTGCCTTTCTTGTAATTGCCTGGAAATTTAAAATAGACCTTTTACTTTTTCAGAGTTTATATTGAAATTCCATCTTTACATGGAGTCAGTGAGCATAGGTTTAATAGCACACATTGGTCTCTTGTGCGTAGTCTGTATCGTGTGAAAGGCCAGAGGAATTTGGAGCACCAACATGGCATAACTCTTAATTCTTTTGGGATGGGGCTGCTCAGAGAGATCCAGGATCTTGAATATTGAATCAAATATTGAACCAACCGAATATTGTCTTCTGGGCTACTACAATCGTTTACCTCCTGGAAGGTCTCGGAGGGACTTACACACACAGTGAACCAGCTGAGGAATTTTTTTTTTTTTTCTATGAAGTTCTTTTGCAACACCTCAAAGGCCCCATGAAGAACGTGGGTAGGGAGACCAAAGTGTCAGCTCTTTAAGATCTAGACACCATTGACTTCCTAGAGGTCATTTTTTTCTTTTTGTGATAAACCTGCATTTATGTTATCAGTGATGGCCTAGAACAGAGACCATGTTATCTGTTTTTAGGGCTCAGACAGAACAGGAGAAAACAAGAGAGGCTTCATGGTCATACCTTTGCCAGTCAATCTTGACAAGTGTCTAGCATCCAGGGCATTTTGAAGTGGTGGAAATCGGCCACTATTGGTTAGTTGTGGCATAGTTCCTGGGTAGGAGTCTACAACAGAAGCATCCCACTGTTGTTCTGCATCTACTCCCCAGTTTCTCTCTTCCCAATCCTTTTTCTTAACAGTGGCATCTTCCTCAAACACTAATCTGACCTGTTAGCCTTTTGTCTAACTTGGCTGAAAATCATTCCGTGGCTTCCTGTTGTTCCCAGGCTCAGCTGACATTTCTTCAAGGGTTCTGCAAGATTTTGTACAGGTCTTCCTTTCATCCACGTCTCCATCCAGGTGTTGGACTCTGCTCACCTTGTTCCCTGAGCTCCTGATGGGGGATTCTTCTTTCCACCCCTCACGCTTGCCATGTTCCAGCCCTGTGCCCAGCTGTGCATGTGCTATTTCTTCTTTCTAGAAGACTCTTCCCTCTGTCTTTCCTCCCTGACCTCCTATTCATTCTTCTGCTTTCAGCTTGGGAGCCATTTTCTGGAGCAGATCAGGTCTCCTCATCCAAAGCTCCCCTCCAGCTGTATGTTTCTCCTTTCTGAAACCGACAGCAGTTGTAACTTTCTGTGTGTGTAACTTAAGGACCTCCTTCTCCCCCTCTGGGTGCCCCATCATGGTATTCCCTCCCTCTCTCTCATCTAAGTACACACCAATATTTGCTGAATCAGTGAATACTCTCCTGGGTTTATCTACCCCTGATTGCAGTGACCAGACGCACAGCCATCTACTTGCAGACTTTAAAAATTTGCATGTGCGGTGCCTCTCACCTTTTTGTGTTTCCCGGGATCCCCGTCCGCTCTTCTGTACACATTCTGTGTATTCAGAACCGCTAATTTCCAAGCTTTTCTTTTGGACGATTCCGTTCCTGGCAGCCCAGAGCTGAATTGGGCAGCCTGCTCCAGAATTAGAGGAAGGAATTCTCCAGGGTAATTTCCCTCAGCCTTTCTCCTGCCCGTTTCTATGTTTTCATCCTCAGCAGAGTCCCCAGGCTTTGTTACCCTGGTGCCGCCCTTTGTTGCTTCCTCTTTGGATCTCTCAAATCTGTGAGCCAGTCTCCCAGGGTGGTTCCCACCTGCCCCCACATTTGTTCCTACCTGAGAAATCAACTCAACAGGTTTCTGAACTGGTGGTGCCTTTGGTCGTGATTCCCAAGTCCCTGCTGCCAGCATGCCAGTGCGGTCTAGAATGTTCTCAGCCAAATGATCCTTCTGAAGTCTCGGCTTCCCTCTACTTTTGGATTCCAGGCCTCGAGTTACAATTACCTCCTACCAATATGCCTTTCTGCTACCTCTTCTGCAGCCTGGGTCATAATTTCAGTTCTTCTAGTGCCTCATTTCCTTTGTCCCCCACCCATTCTCTCTTAAAGAGGGGCACAAAATTACTACCCACTTCTTAGTTTGCTTCGTTCCCGTCTACATGTCATGTGGAGAACTGGGTCAGCATGATGTCCTCCCTTTTTCTTTCTCTCGGCACAGTTTTTGTTTTCAAATCGAAAACTCCATTGTATATGAGCCCTACGCCTCTCTGCGTTTGAAAGTCTCCTTCCAAAGCCCAAGTAAATAGTTGTTGTTGTTGTTGTTGTTGTTTTTAATCTACTTAGAAAATCTGAAGGCTTCTTTCCCTATAGAGCAGAGGTCAACCCATTGTGGCCTATTGCCAGGTTTTTTTTTTTTTTTAAAGATTTTATTTATTTATTTGTTATAGAGAGAGAGAGAGAGCACAGGCAGACAGAGTGGTAGGCAGAGGCAGAGGGAGAAGCAGGCTCCCTGCCGAGCAAGGAGCCCGATGTGGGACTCGATCCCAGGATGCTGGGATCATGACCTGAGCCGAAGGCAGCTGCTTAACTAACTGAGCCACCCAGGCGTCCCTACTGCCAGGTTTTATAAATAAAGTTTTATTGAAACTACATCCATTCATTTGTGTTTCTCTATGGCAGTTTTCACACTACAAAGGTAGAGTTGAGTAGTTGTGACAAAGAGAGTCTGGGTCCCAAAGGTGAAAAGACTTACCTGTCTGGAAACCTTTGCATATCCCTTCTCTAGCTCGGTAATTTTCCACCCTCTCTATGCAGTAGAATTACCTGGGGGTGCCTGGGTGGCTCAGTGGGTTAAAGCCTCTGCCTTCAGCTCAGGTCATGATCCCGGGGTCCAGGATCGAGCCCTGAGTCGGGCTCTCTGCTCAGTGGGGAGCCTGCTTCATCCTCTCTCTCTGCCTACTTGTGATCTCTGTCTGACAAATAAATAAACAAAATCTTAAAAAAAAAAACAAAAAAAAGAATTACCTGGGAAGCTTTTGGAAAAAATGTCTGTGGGCAGGCTCTGCTCCAGAATAATTTAGAGTCTCTGACTAGGGCTGTATTCTGAGTGATTGTCATGTGCAGTCAGATTGAGAAGTGCTGCTAAGGTCCCCTTTCTTCTCTCTCTCGATTACTCAGTGAGCCCTGCTTTGTGGGCCTCCCAATTTTCCCATCACTATCAAGGCTTCAAAACCATTCCATTGCTTAGTGACAGGTTGGGGAGAGAATGACAGGTAAACCTCATGCTGCTCATCTTGAAAGCCCTCCTGCTGGCTGCAGGTCCCTGCAGATTCCCAAGGAGATAACAGTTCAGTTCTCTATCCCTGCTAGTCTCCTCCACAGCTTCCTGGCTCGTCAGTATCCCCTTCCTTGTCGTTTTGGACATTTTGGTTCCTTGTTGAATTCCTGTGTCGCCTTTCAGGCTGTTCGGTATATTTCTCCACACCATGCCTTTTTGAACTATTAAATTTCTTGTTATTATTACTTTCATGGTAAAATACAAATAACACAAAATTACCATTTTTAACCCTCTTAAGTGGACAGTGTGGGAGCATTGAATGCATTCCTATTGTGCAACCGTCGCAGCCATCCATCCGGAACCCTTTTCATCTGGCAAGACTAAAACTTTGTACTCATTGAAAAATTTACTCAATTAACTCCTGATTACTATGTCCCTTCAGTCCCCAGTCACCACCGGCTACTTTCTTTCTACTATTCTAGGCACCTCACAGAAGTGGGATCATACAGTCTTTGTCTTTTTGTAACTGGCTTATTTCCCATGGCATCTTGTCCTCAGTGCTCCTCGATGTTATGACATGTGACAGGATCTCCTTCGCTTTTAAGCCTGAATAATATTCCATTGTATGTATATACCACGTTTTGTTTATCCATTCATCTGTCAACGGATACATGGGTTGCTTCTGTCTTTTGGCTATTGTGAATAATGCTGCCATGAACAGGAGTCTGTAAGTATCTCTCCAGTCTATTAAATTCCTTGTTAACTTGATATCTCTGATCCTGTCTACAAGGAATTTGGGCCTGGCATGTGGTCCTTACTATTCTCACACTGAACAGAATGTTCTGGAAAGGTCAGTAGTCAGCAAGCATTGTACGTCTTGCAGTTTTACCAGAAAACAATATCAACATCATGTTTACAGGTAACACTGAAACCCAGAGGTCAAGTAATATTTGGCAGTGACCTTCACAGTAGAGTCAGATGCACCGACATGGGCTAGGCACCATTCTTTCAGTGTTACAAATATACCCCAAGGATATGGGGCTTGCCTGGTGATTTTCAGTATTTGATAATCTTTATTTTTGCTTTGGCTTTTCACCTGGTAAAAGTGAAAGCTCTTTGGGAGGCTGGTAGGTCAATATCGAAAATTTACAGGGCAAAGTTTGTGTGTTTGCTTTTATTTGTATAGGTCCACAGTCATTGGGCACAATTACAAAACCTAAACAGCTTTGAGAAGTAGAAGTTTTCTTTTTAATTTTAGGTTTTCAAAATTTTTGGTTTTTTTATTCTTCCTCCCACCTGTGCCCTCCCTTCCCCTCCCCTCCCCTCCCTCCCTCCCTCCCTCCCTCCCTTCCTTCCTTCCTTCCTTCTTTCCATTATTCTTAGTGGCACAACTCTGACCTGATCTGAAATGACTTTCATTTCTATTGAAATGGCTATTCATTATTTTTGTTTACTCCATTTAATATGAGTTTTCAAATTTTTTTTACCACAGAAATACTGTGTTTGATTACAGGGTACTTAGCTAGACCTCTTGGAGATGTTACATAATAGACAGTACATACAGTACATACATTAAGTAACCATTCTGAAACCCAAGAAATTATAAATTACCTTCAAGAGTTTTGGGCAAGGTTTATAGCCCTGTATTATCAAGTATCTGTTTTTCTCTCAATCAGATGAGATCAAAGTTGGTATGACATCCTAACTCCCTTTTTGAGTCCTGTTCACTTGTATACACTTTTGCTATCTTTTATTTGGCCATCATAGTATGTGAGTAGGTGCTCAAATTTCCAACTCTGGCCTTTTGTCTGTTGGGAATGTGCATGAAGCTCATTTGTGGAGAGATTCTTATTTTTAAGAAGCTGCAAAGTTATCCTATTACCCTAGGAAACCCAGGCAAGGTGTTCATCTTAGTGATTTTCAAACCCTTCTTTCCTGGAGACTCAAACGAGGATTTGTCATTGTGTATCCATTTAAATATACTCAAATGTGACAGCTTTCACCATATTCATAAGGTTGTCACAGGGTCAATTAATTGGGCTGTAGACCACGATACCTCCCAGGAGATGGAAAGTCAGTAAGTCATACCTTTTGATAGTTGGTTTGTTTAAACTGCCACAATAATTGAGGGGTGCCTGGGTGGCTCAGTCTGTTAAGTGTCCAACTCTTGAATTTGGCTCAGGTCATGCTCTTAGGGTCATGAGATCGCTCGTCCCTTGTGTCATCGGGCTCCTTGTTCAGCAGGGAGTTTGCTTGAGGTTCTCTCTCTCCCTCTCCCCTTGGCCCTCACTCTCTGTCTCTCTCAAAGAAGTAAATAAATCTTTAAAATTAAAATATACATATGTATATATATATATATATATATATACATATAAAGATTAACCACCATAACAGTGGAAATGAGGCCAGCCATGTTTGAGTGACACTCTCTTCCACCTTTGTTGAACTCACTTCTTTTTGGGGGGAAAATAGGATCCTTTATATTACTCCAGAATATATTAGTGTGGTCACAACTCAAAACTCATACCATGCTGGTTTATTTTCTTCCTCCTTCCTTAATTCAGTAATAGATTCCCCAGGTCTTTGAAGTATTGTTTCTCTGGAATGTCCCACTCATCAATGACTCCCATGCACTTGTCAAAATGAGAGACGAAGGTGACTCTGAATGTGGGCTGAGGCCCATGCTTTCAGTCCTGGGCATTTTTCATTGTGTCCAAGGTATGGCCGGCTACACATAGTCCAGAAAAACTTTCTTTTAGTTTTAACAGCCCTTTTCAGGATAATATCATTGCTGGTTTTGAAAACTTATAAAAATTTTTCTTGCTTTGAGATTCTTCTGGCTTTGAGACTTAGAATTTCTCAAAGAAATCAGGTTCATCTTTAAGCACAAGTCCCAGGATTTTGTGCTGTTGGATAACAGCTGCAAAGCTACAGAGGTTCTTGAGGGAGAGTCAGAGAAGGGGAGGAGGGAGGAATGGACCATCAGATGGCAGCTTACCCTCTTCATCACTCAGGTGTCAGTTCATGCTCCATATTTTTCTTTCCTCAACCTCCAATACCATTCCTTTTTCCTTATCCTCATCTGATGGCTTCTGAAAAGCAACCTGGAAAGATTAGCTGATCTTCCCACCATCAAACTTATCATCTACCCTGGTCTGTACCCATTTATTCTGCTTTCCTTCTGTTGCAATGAATGATCTCACCCTGCACATGAAGCCAGACCTTATCCTTGTGATCTGCATCTCTTCACATATCCAGAAACTTATTCTTTGCTCCCTCAGTTGTCATCTCTCTCTTTTCTACTTCACTGACCTCTGTTTTCCATGGGGTCATTCCTTTAGCACCTGCCCTTTCTAAAGTATATGTCTACCTCTGCCTACTTCTCCATATCTACTCACTTGAAGAGTTGACTGTGCTTTCCTTTATCTGCTCCAGAGCATGTGCATACTCACCATTCCATGGAAGTTACTCATGTCAAGGTCACCTGTGTCCTTCTTTGCCCAAATCCAACAGATAATGCCCCAATTCTCATCTTACACAACCTCTCAGCACCATTGGACCATTAACCACTCCTTTCCTCTTCAGATGTTTTTCCTCTCTTGGCCTCCAGAGCATCCTTATCTTATGATTGGACTCCCAACACATTAGCTAGTCCTTCTTCTTCTCCTTTGCTGGACTCTCCTCTTTTTCCTGACTTTTAATTATTGGCTGGCCCCAGAACTCAGTCCTTGGACATCTTCTCTTGCACATGTGTGGATGATTTTATCTCCTAGTCTAAGTCCTTGCCTTTGAACCCCACTACATCTAACTCTTTCCCTGGTGTCTCCACTTGGATATCACATAGTCTTCTCAACCTTGATAGAAATAAAATACTGTTCTTGATTTTTCTTTCCAAAGCTGCTTCTATCCAAGCTTCTCTATCTGAATAGCTTATTCTACTATGCATCCTGTTGTTCAAGGTCCAAATGTGCAGATATTCTCGACTCTTCTCCTTTGCTGATATCTTATATTTGGTTAGCCCATGAGCAAACGTTTTAGCTTCTATCTTCAAAATAAGCTTGGGATCTGACCACTTCTCAACACCCCCTCAGCTACCGCCCTAGTCCAAATTATCATTTTTCGCACCCGGCCTATGCAGTTGTGTCCTCATTGTCTTCCTGTTTCAATCTTGTCCATCTGTTTCTCTGCATCAATTTTCCATACAATGGCCAGACTAATTTTAAAAAGTGTTAATCAAATCACATCTCTTCCCTGCTCAAAACTCTCTTTTCAGTGGCTTTGAACAGCACTGAGAATAAGTTACAAGGTCCTTATTCTTGTCCATAAAGGCTGTCAGCTGCCTCTGCCATCATCTTGTTGCCCTGCTACCCTCACTGGCTCCATTTCAGCCACACTTGCTTTTTTCTTTGCCAACAACTCCATGTTCCCATCCACCTGTGGGCCTTGTTGTATTTCTCTGCCTGGAATGCTTTCCCCATGGCAATGAGCATTGTTCATGACCTTCTTCATTCTCTGATTATGTGTCATTTCTGATTATGTGTTACTTCTTTGGTGAAACCTTTTTAATATAAAATATCTCAAGTAGCCATCCATTCCTTGCCACTTTTTATCTCTTTTTGCTCTATTTTTCTTCATAGCTCTTATCACCACCTTATATCATCTGTTACATTGTTTATTATCTACCTTGTCTACTAGACCCCAGTGCCATGAATTCAGAGACCACATCTCTAGAGTCTAGAGTAATACAAGGCCAGAATATGTGCTCTTTGAATAGTTGTTGGATGACTTAATCTACTCAGGAACACAGGGACAAGACATACAAGTATTATTGACAGTTCTGGATAAATTACATGAACAATTTTCATGTGTTCTCATATGCTTGATCTCATTTAATCCTTACTTAAGATCAGTGCTATGATTTTCCCTACCTTAGAGGTGAGGAAAGAGGTATAGTACAGATGTACTTTCCCCACATCACATAGAGAATTAGTGGTGAAGGCAGGATTTAAGCCCAGATCTTTTGATTATAAACACTGTCTGTTTCATGTATGAGAGACAGTAAGCACTTTGGGAGTTGGAGGGAAATTTGGTTTGCCAAGAGGTACAGGCTCTTGTGGGTGCTTTGAGTGTTGTATCTGGAGATTTGAATATAGGATTGGACATGTGTAAATAGTGAAGGCATTCTGGATGTTGTGAATGGCATGAGCAAATGCAAAGAGGCATGGGTGTGTGTGGGGAATTAATGCAAGGAGTAGACTCATATAGCAGATTCTTTGATCAGTGGTCTAAGGAGTTAGGGCTTGAGCTCCAGGCAGTAGGAAACATTCAGAAATATTTAAATCAAGACAGCCATAAGCCGACAGGTATTTCAAAGATCCCCCAGCTTGGTCAGCAGTGCAAAGAGGAGGGAGAGGAGGGAATCGGAAGGGGGTGGCAAGCAGGAGCAAGGGCCTAGGTTGAAAGGACTTGCTCTGAAAGAAAGAGGTAATTCTCAAAGGTAGAAAAAAAAGGTGCTAATGTTAGAGAACATTCTGGAAGCTCCCAAGATTTTGGAGAATGATCGTCTTTTGTGTCTGAGGATGCCAAACTTATCAAAGCAAGACATTCTTTTAAGAATATAGGTAGAAGACTCATCAAGTCTGGGGGTTAGGGTTTTGAGTTGTTAGTTGAAATCTTGAAAAGAGTCATCATGTGAAAAATAATAAATTATAGAACAGCAACAGTTAGATCTTAATTCAGACTGAGAAACATGTTTTGAGCTCCTATTGTGTGTTAGATCTAAATTTTTAAAATATTTTATTTATGTATTCATGAGAGACAGAGAGAGAGAGAGAGGCAGAGGCAGAGGGAGAAGCAGACTCCTCCCTGAGTGGGGAGCCTGATGCGGGACTCAATACCAGGACCCTGCGATCATGACCTGAGCCAAAAGCAGACACTTAACCTAGGGAGCTACCAAGGTGTCCCATAGATCTAACTTCTTAATAAGAAAATATTTCTGTATTTTTTTGTTTTGCATTTTAGACTATGCTTATCACATTGTGCTGAAGTTAAACTACTATGCATGGTGACTTTGGGCAAGGTGAAGCTTTATTTTAGAAGCTGACTCACTTTGAACTGGTTTTTAATAAATGTTCTAGGATGCTGGAAAGATCTGGGTGGAACAGTGCTTAATATTTCAAAGTGAGCACTTGAAAATCTATTTCTGCTTCTTAGTAATAGGATCTCTGAAGTTCCAGAATTATTTTCGAACTGGTTCACTGGTTCTTGGAGGCCCTGTGCTCCCAAGTCTGTGGAACTGGAGAGGATTTTGACGTGAATGCTTTTGCACCTGGCATTTGATGGAAACTGTTTGGGGAATGACTTAGTCATATAGCTAAGAAATATCTAGTGTTTATCCTCTTAGAGATGGGATTTAATGGCCAAATGGCTTGAGTTGACCCTATGCATGGCTCAGAGCTACTTAATTATTAAAATTCCTGACTGCTGAGTTCCTCAATTAAATTACAAATTTAAATAAAACATGTGTGTTCTGTATCTCTATTTTGAAGCAATCTGTGATCTATTTTTATGACTTATTGATTCCAGCCCTGCGCTTGTGTTCTTGGAGCTTCCTTTCGCTCTACACACATCCCTCCTTTCTCCCTTGCCCATCTGAGCTCATCCCCACTTTTCAGAAGGCCCCTTTAATATCCCCTTTTCACTTGACTTGTTTTAATTCTCTGAACATTTATACACAAATGCACTTGTAATTTTTCTTTGCTTAACGTCACCCTGAGCTGGATACCATGTACATTTTTTTAAAATTCCTTTATGGTTTAAAATATTCTGCACATAGAAAGCAAGTCTGTGGGCACAACATGCTCCATTAGTCCACCATTTTTTTTTCCCCAAGAGAAGCAATAGAAACCCTTTGTCATTTAAATATTAGCACTTCCAGATTTTTAAATTTGGTGGTTTATTTATATTAAAAAAAAATAACCAGGTGACTAGGAGATACAGTATGATAGATATCAACCTGTATGAGGGCCTGTTTAGCCCCCCCAGGCCAGGAGTTAGCCAGCTCTGTAGAAAGCCAGAGTTGCTGATGCTTCCGCCCACCAGAGACTTTTCTTAAAAAGAGGTCTTGTTCAGACAGATCGGGAAAGGCTAGATTATAGCCCACTGGAGGATATCTGCGCACATGAGCTTGTTACCGGCTCTGAGAAGCTCAAAGTTGAAAAAAAAACCCCATATATCTTTAAAAAACAGCATTCCCCAAACTTACTTGACCATGGAGCCTTTTTTCCAAAGCACATGTCTTACCATCCCATGGAGCAGGGACTCTATGGGACCCCTGGAAATGCTTCTGTAAGTATTTCCTCTCTTGGGTAGGCCAGAGAGTAAATGTGAAGGCCAATCCCCTTGAACTGATAACTTAATGCCCCTAAGGACATGATGTGAAGAACCAGTATTCTCTCAGCACTTTGACTCCACCCAGTGCCATAAAATGCCAACTCAATACGTTCTGGTGAATAGATTTCTGAAGGACCCCCCAGTCCCAAGAGTGGGAGAGGAAATGTGTGCACTATTTGTGGTCTGTTCTTTGAGATGCTGGGTCTGTTCCTTTGTCTTTCATCAGGTTTGTCATTGTGTGCAATGGCATATCCCGGTTCCATCCCCGCCAGCATGTTGCATAATGGATAAGGCTAAAGAGACCGAGGCAGCAGGTGTTCTAGCAATTAAAAAAAAAAGAAGAAGAAGAAAGAACAGAGCTGTTGATTGTTGCCAACAGTATTAGTCCTCCCTCCTTCCTTCTACAAACAGCAGCTCTCTGTGTCATTCGCTGGGGAAATAGCAACTGGTCTGCTTTCCTCATTCTTCTTGTTACCTCTTAGCATGGTGGAGGTTCTTGTTTGAAGAGTTTGTGTCCTTATGTCAGAGGCAAGGGGCATTTTCCCTTTGTCCTCTGAAAGGGTTATTACAACCTGGTAAATGCCCACATACTTATTTAGTTAAAAATTTTATTGCTGTGGGTGCCTGGGTGACTCAGTCAGTTGGGCATCTGCCTTTGGCTGGGGCCATGAGTTGGGGGTTCTGGGATTGAGTCTAGAATCAGGCGCCCTGCTCAGCAGGAGGCCTGCTTCTCCCTCTCCCTCTCCTGCTCCCCCTGCTTATGCGTGCATGCCCTCTCTCTCTCTCTCTCTCAAATAAATAAATAACATCTTAAAAAAATTTTTTTTTTATTGCTGTGTGCTAGAATGGACCTGGGAACAATGACTAGCTTAGCTATCATTCTTGGCTCTTCTATAAAAGGAAGAGGTAGAAATACATCTTCAAATTTAGGTCGAGAGAGGGTACAAACTTCCGAGGACCAGAGCTCTGTTCCACAACTCAGAAACATTTACTTCAGGAGAACAAAAGTAAAATCCTTATATTTGATTTTAAATGCTTGCAAAAGGCCTGCTCTTTGGATTATTTTTACTGCTCCAAGTTTCAAGAATTTAGTGGCAACTTTTTGCTTTGCTTACCTGTAGCCAGAAAATTGGAACCAGGTGTCTGATAGGATAATAGATTTTTTTAAAAGATTTTATTTATTTATTTGACAGAGATCACAAGTAGGCAGAGAGGCAGGCAGAGAGAGAGGAGGAAGCAGGCTCTCCATGGAGCAGAGAGCCCTATGCAGGGCTCGATCCCAGGACCATGGGATCATGACCTGGGCTGAAGGCAGAGGCTTTAACCCACTGAGCCACCCAGGTGCCCCTGATAGGATAATAGATTTATATCATCATAATAGTTGTGTGTTCTATAAGATGTTGATTGTTTACATACAGGAGTATATGCAAATTTAGAAGCATTTAAATTTTCATATAGTCATATGCTTCGTTTTCAATTATTATTTGATAAATTCTCCACTATCATGGGTATTTAGAAATGGTAATACATTTAAAATATTTTATTTAACTGTTAGCCTCTCATAATGTCTATGTAATACAGATTACAAGTTTGGAGCCAGCTTCTGTGGCTCAGGAGAGAAGATTGTGGGTCTCTGCCCCTCACTGTGTTCAGTGACATCAGATTGAGCTTGAATTTGGCAGTGGTGGGAATTTTTATACCATGGAGATTGGCAAGTGCTACACATCAGGGCTCTTGCCCTCTCCCCATGAAAACCTATTGTTAAACATTCAGCAGAACACTAATGGTTCTAGGCCATCTCTGAGGACATCTTGATTATAAAAGGCTTTTAAAATATAATCAAAGACCTCTTAGAACATAGCACTAGTTCTAACAATAACAGAGTTACCTCTTAAAGCTTTTCTCGTTCCTTCTTCTCCCCAGTGTTTTGGTTACTGTTCTTCAAGACAATGTGGGGGCAGAAGTTCCCATTGTTGGTTTTGTTTTGTTTTTGGTAAATCTAGCTCTCAGTTATTGGGTTTATAAAGAATAGTCTTGTTTTTACCTTAATTACCCTGCAGTAGTCCTGTGTTACACTGTTTTCTTATAGTTCTTTGTATCACCCTGAAGACAGGATTGCTTCCCTGTTTATGTGCGGGTTATTTGTGTAGAAGGATATAAGGAGAGCTAAATACACAGCCTGAGCAACGTTTACTCCCCTTGAAGCCAAGATGGCAGCTGCTTCCTCAGTCTGGGGCAATCATTATACTGCCCTGTCACGAGGCCCAGTGATGAACGGCATTTTAGTGGGCTGGGATTACCACCTGCTGTCTTCATCACAAACCAGCCAAAAGAACAGATTTCCTGCCATAATACATTATTTGTAAGTTTAAAGAACCAGAGGAAGATAGGGAAATATTTTGTTGTAGAAGTGCCTAATGGTCTTAAATGAGGCATCTTGTCTTCCTTCTCGTCCCCTCCATTCCCCATTAATGGGTATTTATTTTTCCTTCCATAGGGGGTCAAGTTGTATATAGGATTATTTCAGTTTGGATTTTTTGGATATTTGTGATGGTTCTTTGCATATGGAGATAAAAATCCAGCACATCACAGCTTTCTGTTATGGAATTGTGTGAAGTGATAATACATGCACAGGCATTTTGACATTTTTCTGGATTTGAGGGTTTATTTTCTTATTCCGCAGTGTAAGGAAAAGGCACCCTGAGGAGAGAAGAAGATGGCACAGACAGTGGGGAGTCAGAGCTTTATTTACAAATCAACTGATAATGGGGAAAAAAATGCCAGGGACACGGACATATTTAGGTGACATAGCGTTATTGCGTTGGGAACACAGTGTGGCAGGAGCCACACTGCCCAGCTTGGAGTCGGGACTCTGCCCCCTACCAGCTGTCTGAAATTAGGCAGATTGCTTCCTGGCCTGCATTTCAGTGTCTTCATCTGGAAAACAGGGATAAAAATAGTACTTACATCTGAGAGCACCTTGAGCAATTTTGTGTAAACTCAAAAAGACCTCTCAGGATAGACTGTCTGAGCTTGGGCATAGACAGTGGCTTTGTGTGAATTAGGAAGACACGACTCTTCCCACAAACGAGTTGCTGTGCTTTGACTAAGAGAGCACAGGCTGGCTCTTAACCTGAACTTGTCTCCTCAGCTGGGCACCCTTGTCCAGGGCACAACCTGTGTCATCAGCCATGACGACGTGTCTACTACCCAGGGCAGCGGAGGCACAAATGAGTCAGTTATGGTTCTGTGAAAGATGCTGTTACTATTATCAAAATTTCAAGGTGGGAGGCTAAGGTGGAGGAGGGTTCAGAAAGCCTGTGGATTTGTGTGGGGCTATCTTAGAGAAGGGAAGTGAGTTGCTAGAAGCTCTTGGTTAACTGTGGCTGCAACCCAGTTGTCTTGACTTCTGGCCTCCTACCAATGCTGAGTAGGTGGCGCTAGACAACTGTGTGATTCAAACAAAAGTACCATTGATAGAAGATGGGGGTGAGGGGCACTCTGGCCATTCCCAGCACCAAGTGTCTGCCTAGAGCCCTCCGCATGGGATACTCACAGACGATATGTCTTCTATTTTCCAAATCCAAACAGTACATTGGCTCCTTTGTGTGATATCCAAGTATTTGTTTTAAAATATACTATGCAGAGGACATGTATAGATCTCAGCCACCATTTTAATAGTAGACTTAAGGATTATTACTATATGGAGGTGTCCTTCTGTTACATTTGAATGAAAAACCTTTGAAAAGGGGTATCTTCCCACTCCCAACTTTTCTGAGTAAAACCAAATGGAAAAGTGGTTTAGTTACTAAAGAGAAAAACGAAAATGAGGTTGGATCACAGTGGAGGTTGGCCTATATATTCCCAGTCCTCCCTTTAAAATCTTTTAAGTTGTAAACTATAACACAGTTCTAGAAAACCACATGAAACAAACATAGAGCATAGTTAATTATTGGAGGTGGACAGTCTTGGAAACACTGTGTCAAGAAGTAGATCCAAATTCAGGAGGAGAATTTGTCACCTTGGAAACCCTTTCTAGGCCCCCTCCCAGGGAGAATTCCTTCCCTCCTCCTTTTGCTTCTTCCTTTCCCTCCCTTTCCCTTTCTCTCCCTCCCTCCCCCTTCTTTTCTTTTCTTTCTTTCTTTTGTTTTATTTATTTATTTGCGAGAGAGAGAGAGAGAGAGAGAGAGAGAGAGAGAGAGAATGAAGAGAGAGAGAGCATGGGAGGAGGAAGGTCAGAGGGACAAGCAGACTTACTGCTGAGCAGGGAGCCTGATGCAGGACTTAGTCCCAGGACTCCAGGATCATGACCTGAGCCAAGGCAGTCGCTCAACCAGCTCAACCAAGTGAGGCACCTGGATGCCCGTCTGCTCATTTTCTTTTGATCACTTCCTTGCTTTTCTTCATAGTTGTGTTGCCCAAGTCATACTAACTTTTTAAAAGATAGGCTATGTGATCAACCTACCTGTATAATGAGCATTTCATCATTATTAAAGTATAATCAACATACAATGATATATTCATTTCAAGTGTACAACATGGATTTGACACTTTTATACATTACTCATGGTACGTGTGTTCACCACGAGACGTGTGGTGACTGTCACCATACAACGTGATGACAGTATATCGACAATATTCCCTTTGCTGTGCTTTCATCTCCATGACTTATTCAGTTTGTAACTAGGGGTTTGTACATTTTAATCCCCTTTATTTATTTATTTCACCCATCTCCCCTCCCCCGCTCCCCTCCCGCACCAGCAACCATCAGTTTGTTCTCTTATTTAATAGTCTGGGTTTTTCTTTTTTGTTTGTTTATGGTTCCCTTGTTCTGTTTTTCATGTTCCACATATAAGTGAAATCATATGGTATTTGTCTTTCTGTCTCTGACTTCTTTCACTTAGCACAATACCTTCTAGGTCCATCCATGTTGTCGCAAACGGCGAGCTCTCATTCTTTTTCACCACATTTGATTTTCATTTAGTAATCTAATAAGTTGTTGGGGTGAATTCTAGTACTTTTCTAACTCGACTTGGATGCCTCTTTAAATGCCATGTACTGGTGAAATACAACAGTTTTGTGGTTAGTTTGGATTCTTGGCTAAAAGTTATTCAGTTATTAGTATCCCCAGTGGTGAAGTCGACCAGTTCTACACACAGCTCTACAACTGTCACAGGACTGTGTGTACTTGGCAGAGCCTCTAGCTCCAGTTCTTTGCCCCAAATCAGGAAGCCAAGGGCTTGACCTCCCTTTCCTTCCCATCCTGGGAAGGGTGCCATTTGTGTGTCGTGAGCAGGTGAGAGCGTGGGTTGAATGTAAATGAAATAACCAGTGGTACATTGGTTAGTGCCCGATCGTGAACTGTCATCCGTGAAAACAACAAGAGAGGTGCTCTAGGAAAATGAATGAATGAGAAGACACCGGCCAGGTTGTTGACCAGAGTACTCTGCAGGCACTGCTTAATGACTTTCAGTCCTAGCCCCAGAGAACAGTTGATTATGAATATTTTGAAACATCGAAAGAAAGAAAAAAGGAAAAAAAGGAAGGAAGGAAGGAAGAGGAGGGGAGGAGGAAGGGAGATAGATTACTTCAAAGAAACCCATGTAAGCCACATCTAGTGTCAATAATTGCAAACATTTTCTGCATTTACTTCATATACACACACACACACACACACACACACACACACACAC